>CM060128.1:7336619-7359119 GCA_030522415.1 Channallabes apus | reverse complement strand
ATAAAGCCATTTCCAAAGCTTTGGGACTCCAGCGAACCACAGTGAGCCATTATCCACAAATGGCAAAAACATGGAACAGTGGTGAACCTTCCCAGGAGTGGCCGGCCGACCAAAATTACCCCAAGAGCGCAGAGACGACTCACCCGAGAGGCCACAAAAGACCCCAGGACAACATCTAAAGAACTGCAGGCCTCACTTGCCTCAATTAAGGTCAGTGTTCACGACTCCACCATAAGAAAGAGACTGGGCAAAAACGGCCTGCATGGCAGATTTCCAAGGCGCAAACCACTTTTAAGCAAAAAGAACATTAAGGCTCGTCTCAATTTTGCTAAAAAACATCTCAATGATTGCCAAGACTTTTGGGAAAATACCTTGTGGACCGACGAGACAAAAGTTGAACTTTTTGGAAGGTGCGTGTCCCGTTACATCTGGCGTAAAAGTAACACAGCATGTCAGAAAAAGAACATCATACCAACAGTAAAATATGGTGGTGGTAGTGTGATGGTCTGGGGTTGTTTTGCTGCTTCAGGACCTGGAAGGCTTGCTGTGATAGATGGAACCATGAATTCTACTGTCTACCAAAAAATCCTGAAGGAGAATGTCACTGATGTGAGTCACTGATGCTTCACTTCTGATTTGCTTGCCTCCAAGGAACTCCTTTAACGGCTCAAACATTTGAAAATGGCTTTGAAGAAGGTCAGGACTGTACAGTTCCAACACACAGATATGTCTCTTCTTTTCCTGAATGTTCACAGGAATGACTGCAGTTGGCTCTCTAAATGCTTCACCGTTGGTAAGAGTCTCATCACCGTATAGCGCCGTAGTACACATATAAAACCACTTCTGTAAAAACCAATTGCTTTTACACTATTGTTCACAAGAAGTTTAATCATGTCCCTGCTTGACTTGGACGCCCTCGTTTAATTTGAATGATTTTTAATGAGAAAATTAGCAATGAGAAAATATTCACCATCATCATCATTTATTTTTTCATCAAATAATAGCTGCAGATCTTTACAGTTCTTTCTAACAATTTGGCATGAAGTGTATGTAAAATATTATTTAATTTTATCTGGGAATCAACAAGGTTAAAAAAGAATAGAAACTTCATAAATGAAAATAAAGAAACGTGCAACAACTTCCAGTCCCACAAAAAATAATTCTGTATTGTTCTAGAATGGGGAAAATAAATCCAAATATGTGTCCCAACTTTTATCAGGTACTGTGCATCCTGTTTTTTTTTTAGGAAGCACGGTCAGCCATGATCGAGTTAAATAACTTAGTAGCAGCCTGAACTTCTGACCTTCTGATTAGTAGCCCTAGTCCGTTGAGCCACCACTGGCCAGTCCATGTTCCTGTTATTTTTAGCTTCCACCATCAAATTTCACTTGTACTTACTACATGAGAAAAATGTGCAACTGTTTTTGTATCATCCATCAAACAAGCCTAGACCTGTTATTCCTAAGTCCAATGAGAATTTGAATCAGTGGGATGGCCAATGCAAAGAAAAGTTAACTTTTAGGTTCGATTTAAACATACTTTTTTTTAACCTAAAAAAAAAAAGTACCAACTAAAAGTACCAACTAAAAGTACCGTATTTTATTATTCCTGGGGCCGTGGTTAAGTTACTGACTGATGGGTAAGTCCTGATAGCACCAGGTTGCCACTGAAGGCCCTTACAAGACAGCACCTATGTCGTCATTCCCAAAAGAAGAGGGTTAAATTAAGTTAAGCCTTTACTTGTCACATATACATTACTGCACAGTAAGATTTTTTTCGTTACATATCCTAGCATAACTGGGGTCGCATGATATGGCGTAGGGTCAGCCATGATACAGCGCCCTTGGAGCAGATAGGGTTAAAAGCCTTGCCCAAGGGCCCAACATTGGCAATCTGATGAAGCTGGGGCTCGAACCAATCGTTCCTTAACCCTCTGAGCCACCATGCCCCAGTTGGGTGGGTTGGGTGTTGGGATAGCAACCTGGTCCTGCGAAAACCACCACTTCTACAGAAGTGATGGAACCCACCACCCGATGTGCTCAACATCACTAGAGGACATAAATTTGATAAAATTTTTATCTTTGTAATATGCCTCTTGCTTAATCTACTCATTTTAGGTGGGAAGGCTCTAATGTCACGCTGGGTACACAGACCTGTAGATATGCAGTAAGCTCATTATTAAGGTAATCTAACACTGATGCCATTGAGCATCATCATGAGCACTCAGCATCAAGGTGAACAATTTCCATTAGGGAGTTCTGAGTGGGTGTGAAATAATAGGATTTGAGTTTTATTTTAAACTTAACATCATTGTACAGCTCTACCAGAGGTGGCAGGTAACTCTGATTTTTTTCAAGAATCTGTAATTTACTTGAGTGTTTTAATACTTTTTACTTCTACTCATTCACAGATGAAAAACTTTTACTTATTACCTACATTTTAAACAGACACTGGCGGCGCGGTGGTGTAGTGGTTAGCACTGTCGCCTTGCACCTCCAGGGTCTGGGTTCGATTCCCCGGCCAGGCTCGATTCCCGTCTCTGTGTGCATGGAGTTTGCATGTTCTCCCTGTGCTTGGTGGGTTTCCTCCGGGTACTCCGGCTTCCTACCACAGTCCAAAGATATGCAGGTTAGGCTAATTGGCGTTCCTAAATTGCCCGTAGTGTGTGAATGGATGGGTGAATGTGTGTGTGTGTGCCCTGCGATGGATTGGCACCCTGTCCAGGGTGTACCCTGCCTTGTGCCCGAAAGCCTCCTGGGATAGGCTCCAGGTCCCCCGCGACCCTGATCACAGGATAAAGCGGTATAGAAGATGAATGAATGAATGTCATTTTTATAACAAGCTAATAAGTATAACATTTTGAGAACCTTGCTGTATTCTGTATGCTTGCAGTGTGCCTATGCTTAATTGTGTAAACTACTTGAGTCGCATAATAGGAGCAACTAGCTAGCAAAGCTACACAAGTAATGAAAGATGCTAATAATGCTAACCACCATTTGTTTACTTCCAATATATTTACCCTTTTCTTAATATGAGACCATTCAGATGATAAGTTATCACCCAGATGAGGATGGGTTCCCTGTTGAGTCTGGTTCCTCTCAAAGTTTCTTCCTAATGCCATCTCAGGGAGTTTTTCCTTGACACTGTCGCCGTCACCCTTGGCTTGCTCACTAGAGACATTTCATGCATCATTCATTCATTCATTTCACTATTTTCTAGACACATTTTTTTCACATATATTTCTCTGATGCCAGCTTAGATCAGATTGCACATTAATGAAAATGACCATTAGCACAAAAATGGGCTCATCCAGAGGTGATCCTGGATTTAAGGGAGAACTCTTAATATGAACAAATCATCTGTGCATCTGAAAATGAACGACTCCTTCAAGAGTCGCGAGAGCTCTTGAGAAAGAAATTCTTCTAAATCGTCTTCGAGTGTTGAAATGGTGAGTTAGAGCCAGGAGTTTCTTTGTAAACTTTTCCAAGTGCTCAATATTGTAGTAACGTTCTGTGTTCAATAGATAAATGCACCTAATAGAATTAGATTGCAAATTCGCCACCATAAAGGGCACGCTTGCGTGTTCCCTAATTGGTGTGCTTGCTGTGCTTCAGTTTCCCACTTATAATTAAGAAGCAATGCCAGATGTTGCATAATATACAGTAGTGGAGTATAATGTATGATGTTTTACAGTAATGAATAACACCATGCTTTAAAATGGTTTGGTTGTTCAGTTATGCTCAAATTTTCAGATCATAACACTTTTTCTACATGCGGTTGGTAAAATTAGGCTGCACCGCTTTTTTGAGTGAGAAAGGGCTTCTCTCTAGCCATCCCAGATATACTGTATTAAGAATACAAGAGTTTTCAACATGCAAGGAGTGAATGTTACTTGACAGCTTCTTTAATGTGGCAGTAATTCTCTTGGAAGACTCGCTGTGTAATTAATCTTCTTTTGTCAGATTTGGAGGGACATGCTGTTCTTGGTAATGCCACTGTGGTACCATGTTTATCAACTTGTTCATGATGGCTTTGCAGCTCTTTTCTACACTTCTACTCATTGATTCTTTGAGATCCCGTACATTCTGTAATGCTTCAGCAGCCAGATGATTTATAAGACAACCCTATAAAAAGAGCTGATTTGGTGTTTGTTTTCTGATGTTAATCAGAGTTAATTTATTGATGATATGAGTTTTACTTTTGTACTTAAGTTTGGCTGTGATTTGCCAATTTTGAGCAAAAATAACAAGCTTCATTATAAAAGTGTGTGCACACTAATGCAACTAGGTTAACATAAAAAATAAAAAAAAAGCATCTAGTCAGGCAACATCAGTCCGCAGAATCAAAACTTTTCCACTTTGCTAGGCCCTGACCTGATCTTAGCTTGACTTTAATTTCTCCGAATGATTCTCTTCAACAGAAAGTGGGACTTTCAGCCAGCAGGGCTTCCTGGAAGGCATGCGTCTCTCTTTTTAGGGCATCGCCATGGCAGCAGGTAACGGATCTTCAGACCTGGAATCGTCCCAGCTGCCCTCTCTGGGCGTCACAAGGCTTTTTTCACTCCGGCTCTGGAGCTCTTGCTTTGTTCGAGAGGACAGCGACGTGGTAGTTACGGCTAACGAATAGCGTCGGCGGCGCTGGCTTGTGGGCGCACAGAGGAGGGCCTTGTCACTGCAGGCCGTGTGAATAGAGAGAGGTGAGAACGAGGGCAGGAGAAACACAAGCACTACCTTGAAGTGAGCGACCTCGTCTCGGCTGTAAACACGGTTCAGGGGCAGAGACGGGTCGAGGGAGTGGGTGGAGGGGTGATGCACGCCTTTCTTCTTTAGGCGAGTAGGGGGGGGAAGAAAGGGACATTGTCATTCATGGCTCCTGAGCTTTGATTTAGAGCGGTGAGAGGCGGCCGACAAGACGCTCAGTCCTGTGAGAACAGATGTGAAGCTGGAGGCGGCCATAAAATTGATTATTGATGCACGTTCCGAGGGGTACTGTCACAGAAATTTGTTCAAATTCGTGAATTAAAGAATTATATAGATCTTCTGCAAAATGAGTTAGTTCCTGTTTGTACTTTTTATATCAGCATTTTTTTTAAACTTCATTTCATATCTGTCATGCTATTGAGAAACCACAAAGCTTTTTGTGTTAAAAGGTCCAGCATTACCGGTGAATGTTACAGCTATGACCCTAGACACTTCCCAACCCCAAATTTTAGGTTAGCATAACAATTTTAGAACATCATGATATACACAATAGATAGATAGATAGATAGATAGATAGATAGATAGATAGATAGATAGATATAAAGTAAATATACTTAAACTTATATTTATTGCTGTTTTTTCTTTTTTTCTAAATGTAAATGTTGAAGGCATTAAAAGGCAAAAAACCCATGTTCTCTTTTGGGTTTTGATCTGAGGGTAAACCATGTCAGAGCCCAGCAAGTTTTCTCTCAGCTGTAACGTTACCTCTCGTTCCCCTTCCCCCTGAGCGTTAAGCCACTTCTCCCCTGTGTTTCATAGATAAAGGATCGCGCCAGGAGCCCTGCCCTCCCTGCTGCCGCTCCCACGGCTCCCGAACGCCTCTTTCCCAGCCACACACACTCACACACACGCATACACACAGAGTGCCACTGTCTGCCTGCCGTCGGCCCAACGCCACCCACTCGAGTTGCATAACACTCTCTCTCTCTCTCTCTCTCTCTCAGCACTGCCTTGTGCTTTCCTGGACTGCTCCAGTGATTTATTTCAGCACAGGACAGAGTTAGAGGTGATGTGAGAGGGCACTCTCTCTGTCTGCTCTCTTGGCCGCCACCGAAACTGGCACAGCCTGAAAAGCCTGGGAAAGACAGAATTCAGTACTACAAAGTTAATTTCTGAAAAGAATGTGATGCTCAGAAAAAAGTGTCTTCTGCTTCTCCTTCAGGTTGATTTCGAGTTTTAAATGGCAACTTTCTGCCTTAAGCCGGTTGCGCATTATGCATGTGGGCATCAAGCATGAAGAGCAAAAATGTTAAGAACTTTAATGGAAGAGATCACAGACACAACATAATATTAGGGTTTCAGGATCATTGGCGTTACAGCAGCAGGAACGACATGTTCATAATAAGTCAGGTCATGTTGCTGTTTTTTTTATTTATTTATTTTTAATAAATGACCTTGGATGATATCATGGTTTGCAGAGTGTCAGATTTGAGTTACAGATGTTACGACTTTACATGAATAAAAAGCACCATTGATTAATTGCACATTTTCTGCAATTTGTAATCATATTTTTTTTGTGATAATAATCAAAACGTTGAGGCAGCACTAGAAAAAAATAATCTAAACTTGATCTTCTTTAATACAGTTTGTCATGCCACATAAGCATCAGACTCGGGAAGGAGGCGTGGAAATGCAATGGAGGCGTGGAAATGATTCATATATAATGTTAAAATTTCAATATGGATTCATTGTGCTGTCTAGTCCTGAAACAAGCATTATCTTTTAAGGTGAGCATGTGATTATTTACAAGTGTACAATTTGTTCAGAAAAGAAACAGGATGGAACACATCCTGAATTGTAGGATGAGAAGACAGTATCTCAAAGAGGTCCACGTACACACATGCATAAGTGATACACACATTCAAACACTTTACCAATAAATGAGTATGGTTTCAGAACCACATAACAAAAACAGGTTGTCACAAGGAGAACATGTAGTGCCAGACGGAGAGAACCCCCGAACACAAGCTGCAACCTGGGAACCGTGAGGCTGCAATGCTGCACCGCCATGCCGCCCAGGGAAAAACTGTGTAACTAAAAATAGACATTAAAGCAGACTGGATCTGAATCAAGATGGGTTTCATTCTCGGATCTTTTGTTGACAGTGTGTACGTGCTGTGACCCACCCTCCAGTTTTCAACAAATATGCTCTTTAAGATAATAACATCTTATCTGAATTGATAAAAGCACTTTTTCTCATGACATCACTGCATGTTATCATTAGACAAATGCTGGGTGGAACCTCTTTAAAATCATTACATGGAAGATGAACAACGAATAAAAAAATCAGCTCAACTAATAATCTGTCATTAACATTTCCTTTGTAACATAAGACCCATTTTTGGGGATCACCGTTTGCAAAGTAATAAGTCCTTCCCGAAAATGATATGTTAAATTACCAGAGCATGCACACCACCCGTACGCACAAAATACTGCACATGGAGGGACGTCGTTTCTACATCCTGTCCGCTTTGCACCCTCTGGAAGGCTTTAAGAGATGGAAAACACCCAGTCTGTCTCTCAGGCCTCGCTGTCATCCGCGCTGACCAAGAGGGAGGCCATGCTTATATTTAGCCTCTCATACCATGGAGGGGAAAAAACGCAGGCCAGACCCGGTCAGTCGATAAATAAAGGGCTCAGATCCTGAGAACGACGGCAGAGCCTTAGCAAGGAAAACAATCGGCGAGCCGACCCAGAGCGGCCTGAGAAAACAAACACGGCTGATGAGAACGCCGCTGCCTCAGAGCGCCTCATTAGCAGCCAGATGCAGCTTTTTCCCCTCGTGCCTCTCAGTGCTGTTTCCTTCTCGCACACAGACTTCTCACCTCCTCGCTGGCCAAGTGTGTGCTCTAAATTCAGCTGAAATTCTTATGCATGTAAAAGAAAATATATAGCTATTCCTTATCAGATTCGGTGGTTCCTTGTTTTATCTCAAACGCACACAGACAGCTGGGGCATGACCTCGTCCTATTGAACTCAAACTCTGTACTCACTCTCAGATAGACGGATATAGTGGGGTAAATATAGAACAGGATAGATAGATATATAGATAGATCCATACGAAGATATTTAGCTTCGTACTCAACCAAAACATGGTATACTGTATGTAGTAAAAAGTATCTCACCTATGGGTGAAAAGGTGAATTAATGCTTAATGCTTCTTATCTTCCGAGCCATGCTTTTTTTTTTTTATTATAAATGTGTATCATATTTACATCAGATAAAAAGAAGCACATTTGTTAAATACAATTTCATGCAATTGTATGTAGTGTCTGTAACCTTTTTTAATTCAAATCTTTCAATGATCTTAACTGTCATTCAGATGAAACTTGGCCAATTTAGATTTCATGTAAAAAGACATAAACCAGAAAAAGTGTATTATTCTAAAATGCTAAATTGTTAGATATTGCAACATGAGTTTGACATGGTTACGAACACTACAGATTTTTTGCTTTTTACCAAAAAAAAAAAATATTTAAGCAACAATTTTAACAGGTCTCACATGTATGTTTGTAGAAGAAATTTTAGTATCAATACTCATAAAGAAATATGAATAATTTGTATTTTAAATGATTATTGCTTGAAGAAAGACAGTATAACGCTGAGAAATGGTCATTTTTGGGACCACACATAAAATCATCTCTCCAAAAGTTAGCAACTTGAACTTTTTAGGAAACAAGATTGGTTCCTCCCATGTAACATAAACTTCAAAAGTAGCTTCTTTGGGCACACATTTTTTTGCATTATATGTGTTAAAAAATTAAAACAGCACCAAAATTGTGTTTTGGTCATCCTCCAGGGTCCTTGTTGGGTTTCCTCCCATAGTCCAAAGCAATTTACAGGAAATTGATTGGCATTTCCAAATTGCCCACAGTGGGTGAGTGTGTGGGCTTGTGCCCTGTTATGAGTTGACATCTCATCCATGCTGTACACCAAGCAGTGCCCTAAGTTCCCGGGAATAGGATCCTACTCAGGAAAAGTGGTATAGGTCATAAATGGATGGATGGATAGATAGATGAACAGACAGACAGTCTGATAGATAGACAGACAGACAGACAGACTTGGAAATATACATGAGAAATTTGATGATGTTTTGTTAATAAGGTCGATTCTCTCTCTTTCTCTCTCTCTTCAGTTTGAGTCAGACGTATAAAATATTGAAATGTAGCGCATGAAATGAAAATCATCTTAAACTTCTAGCAGCTTTATATACAGTGGTGTGAAAAACTATTTGCCCCCTTCCTGATTTCTTATTCTTTTGCATGTTTGTCACACTTAAATGTTTCTGCTCATCAAAAACCGTTAACTATTAGTCAAAGATAACATAATTGAACACAAAATGCAGTTTTTAAATGAAGGTTTACGTTATTAAGGGAGAAAAAAACCTCCAAATATACATGGCCCTGTGTGAAAAAGTGATTGCACCCCTTGTTAAAAAATAACTTAACTGTGGTTTATCACACCTGAGTTCAATTTCTGTAGTCACCCCCAGGCCTGATTACTGCCACACCTGTTTCAATCAAGAAATCACTTAAATAGGAGTTACCTGACACAGAGAAGTAGACCAAAAGCACCTCAAAAGCTAGACATCATGCCAAGATCCAAAGAAATTCAGGAACAAATGAGAACAAAAGTAATTGAGATCTATCAGTCTGGTAAAGGTTATAAAGCCATTTCTAAAGCTTTGGGACTCCAGCGAACCACAGTGAGAGCCATTATCCACAAATGGCAAAAACATGGAACAGTGGTGAACCTTCCCAGGAGTGGCCGGCCGACCAAAATTACCCCAAGAGCGCAGAGACAACTCATCCGAGAGGCCACAAAAGACCCCAGGACAACATCTAAAGAACTGCAGGCCTCACTTGCCTCAATTAAGGTCAGTGTTCACGACTCCACCATAAGAAAGAGACTGGGCAAAAACGGCCTGCATGGCAGATTTCCAAGGCGCAAACCACTTTTAAGCAAAAAGAACATTAAGGCTCGTCTCAATTTTGCTAAAAAACATCTCAATGATTGCCAAGACTTTTGGGAAAATACCTTGTGGACCGACGAGACAAAAGTTTAACTTTTTGGAAGGTGCGTGTCCCGTTACATCTGGCGTAAAAGTAACACAGCATTTCAGAAAAAGAAGATCATGCCAACAGTAAAATATGGTGGTGGTAGTGTGATGGTCTGGGGTTGTTTTGCTGCTTCAGGACCTGGAAGGCTTGCTGTGATAGATGGAACCATGAATTCTACTGTCTAGCAAAAAATCCTGAAGGAGAATGTCCGGCCATCTGTTCGTCAACTAAAGCTGAAGCGATCTTGGGTGCTGCAGCAGGACAATGACCCAAAACACACCAGCAAATCCACCTCTGAATGGCTGAAGAAAAACAAAATGAAGACTTTGGAGTGGCCTAGTCAAAGTCCTGACCTGAATCCTATTGAGATGTTGTGGCATGACCTTAAAAAGGCGGTTCATGCTAGAAAACCCTCAAATAAAGCTGAATTACAACAATTCTGCAAAGATGAGTGAGCCAAAATTCCTCCAGAGCGCTGTAAAAGACTCGTTGCAAGTTATCGCAAACGCTTGATTGCAGTTATTGCTGCTAAGGGTGGCCCAACCAGTTATTAGGTTCAGGGGGCAATTACTTTTTCACACAGGGCCATGTAGGTTTGGATTTTTTTTCTCCCTAAATAATAAAACCCCTCATTTAAAAACTGCATTTTGTGTTTACTTGTGTTATCTTTGACTAATAGTTAAATGTGTTTGATGAACAGAAACATTTTGTGTGACAAACATGCAAAAGAATAAGAAATCAGGAGGGGGGCAAATAGTTTTTCACACCACTGTAAATAACAAGTTTACTTTCACACATGAATGAATTTCACTTAATTTCAACAGGTTTCGAAGAAACCCTTCTTCAAATAGTCGTATAAACATTTATACATACATTGTGTATGGCTGTGTACAGTATGTGACAAATAAAATGTAAATTTTATTTTACCACATTATGTTATCTATGCCGTTATTTTGGTCAAAGTTTTCAATCTTGCTTTTAGCACTTAGTTTCATTTTAGTTTTTTTTTAATTATTATTATTATTTATTTTAAGCCATTTGTCATGTTGGGAAATGTGATGGCAGTTCATTTTATCTGGGTGTGGTTTGCTTTCTTCCAGAGCCTCAGCCTTTTTTATCATCACACTTTACATAGAGTGCCTTAAATAGATTTTCTGTCTCATATTCTTTTCTTGGGTTTTGCTCAGTGGCAGTGTCAGAGCCCAGAACTAGTACATGTAGCAAAGTGATTTGGTCTGTGGCTTTAGTCGAGAGTTGTGACAATGCTATGAAATATGTTGTGCTTTACGCTTCTTAAAATGATGTGCAGGTAAATAATACTGACGTTTCAGGCTGTCTGATTAATAGCGTACTATCTGCTCTGGAGCTGAATCCCGAATAGAGTAAAATGAAAAGCTGGTGTGCTATGTTGGATGTAGAATCCCTTGTTTCACGCACCAAGTGGTTCCCTTGTTCAGGGGTTAGAGAGGGATTTGGGATTCAGCCTTACGTTAGAAGCTAGTTGTAGCTTGAAACACAACACAGATGGTTCACATAGCAAATCCCCCAGTGTAGAATTAAGACCTAACTTCCAACTATCTTTATATAAGTCCATTCATTCATTAATTTTCTATACCGCTTAATCCTGTGTTCAGGGTCGCGGGGGACCTGGAGCCTATCCCAGGAGACTTCGGGCACTAGGCGGGGTACACCCTGGACAGGGTGCCAATCCATCGCAGGGCACACACACATACACACACTCACACACCCAATCACACACTACGGGCAATTTAGGAACGCCAATTAGCCTAACCTGCATATCTTTGGACTGTGGGAGGAAACCGGAGTACCCGGAGGAAACCCACCAAGCACGGGGAGAACATGCAAACTCCATGCACACAGAGACGGGAATCGAGCCTGGCCGGGGGAATCGAACCCAGACCCTGGAGGTGCAAGGCGACAGTGCTAACCACTACACCACCGCGCCGCCTATATAAGTCCAATTGGACTCAAATAAACTCTGAAAGTGTTAAATCAACACTTGGGAATTTACTTTTCAGAGGCAATTCAGAACGACTTAGAAGCAATTACTATGGAGACAAAGTGTTGTTTAAGATGACATAACGTTATTAAATCTGTTTTCTTGCTAAAAGTGCTTCCATGTGGATTTTGGTAGTGTAGTCCAGTAAGTAACTTCCCTTTTGCTTTCCAGAAGTGGGAGGGACCAGGGCAGCCAGATGTTGTGACGTCATGTGCAAAAAAAAGGTTTATTGATTGTCTGGACTGTTCCCAATAGAGGTTTCTGATGGAAAGTTTGATTTCGTGTATACACTGGTAAACACATGACCACCCGGGAACGAAGTCACAGAACAGAGACAGACTAGGGAGAGATGCACTGTGAGCCTGCACATCAACTTAACCTTACTGTAATTCCCTAACATCAAACTTGGAGAGGAGAGAACACAAGCTGATCTGTTCTCACAGTTCAGTCTCATTGTGTTTTTCTGTTTCATCTTCTCATCATAATTTGCAAGGCCCTATGCGACTTGTGTAGCGTATAGGACCATCCGTATCTGTGCATACCAACGAAAGCACAGCCCGCACAACAGCAGGAAGTGCTGCCACACACACGTATTGTACTCCAGAACTCCAGCCTTATGGCCCTACACACACACACACACACACACACACACACACACACATGCGCGCGCGCGCACACGCCAAATGAAGAATAATTTAATCATCATATACTATACAGGTCCTTCTCAAAAGATTTGCATATTGTGATGAAGTTCATTATTTTCTGTAATGTGCTGATAAACATTAGACTTTCATATATTTTAGATTCATTACACACAACTGAAGCTTTCTTGAAGTAGTTCAAGCCTTTTATTGTTTTAATATTGATGATTGTGGCATACAGCTCATGAAAACCCAAAATCCCTATCTCAAAAAATTAGCATATCATGAAAAGGTTCTGTAAACGAGCTATTAACCTAATCATCTGAATCAACTAATTAACTCTAAACACCTGCAAAAGATTCCTGAGGCTTTTAAAAACTCCCAGCCTGGTTCATTACTCAAAACCGCAATCATGGGTAAGACTGCCGACCTGACTGCTGTCCAGAAGGCCATCATTGACACCATCAAGCAAGAGGGTAAGACACAAAAAGACATTTCTGAACGAATAGGCTGTTCCCAGAGTGCTGTATCAAGGCACCTCAGTGGGAAGTCTGTGGGAAGGAAAAAGTGTGGCAGAAAACGCTGCACAATGAGAAGAGGTGACCGGGCCCTGAGGAAGATTGTGGAGAAGGACCGATTCCAGACCTTGGGGGACCTGCGGAAGCAGTGGACTGAGTCTGGAGTACAAACATCCAGAGCCACCGTGTACAGGCGTGTGCAGGAAATGGGCTACAGGTTGCAAATTTTGCATGTCATTCGGAAATCAAGGTGCCAGAGTCTGGAGGAAGACTGGGGAGAGGGAAATGCCAAAATGCCTGAAGTCCAGTGTCAAGTACCCACAGTCAGTGATGGTCTGGGGTGCCATGTCAGCTGCTGGTGTTGGTCCACTGTGTTTTATCAAGGGCAGGGTCAATGCAGCTAGCTATCAGGAGATTTTGGAGCACTTCATGCTTCCATCTGCTGAAAAGCTTTATGGAGATGAAGATTTCATTTTTCAGCACGACCTGGCACCTGCTCACAGTGCCACAACCACTGGTAAATGGTTTACTGACCATGGTATTACTGTGCTCAATTGGCCTGCCAACTCTCCTGACCTGAACCCCATAGAGAATCTGTGGGATATTGTGAAGAGAAAGTTGAGAGACACAAGACACAAGAATCTGCAAAAGGATTCCCGACCAAGTATTGAGTGCAGAACTGAACATAATTATTTGAAGGTTGACTTTTTTGTATTCAAAACACTTTTCTTTTATTGGTCGGATGAAATATGCTAATTTTTTGAGATAGGGATTTTGGGTTTTCATGAGCTGTATGCCACATCATCAATATTAAAACAATAAAAGGCTTGAACTACTTCAGTTGTGTGTAATGAATCTAAAATATATGAAAGTCTAATGTTTATCAGTACATTACAGAAAATAATGAACTTTATCACAATATGCAAATTTCTTGAGAAGGACCTGTAAACATTAAACTTGTCTAAAGCTTCACATGAATACAGTTAATCTTTTGTTTTTGTTTTTTATGTAATGTATTTATAGGATTTATAGAACGCACTTGTATTTGAGAAAATATATTTCACTTTACACAGATTGTGTGTGGTTATAGCGGTAGCACAAATTACATTGTCAGCTGTGTGTTTAACCAACAGTAAAATAAATTGAAACAAACAATTGTAAATGTGTTTGTTTCCATTTCCTTGATTATTGTGCTCCAACACACAGACAGAAATAAATGAGAGCAAGGCGGCAAAAGAGCAACTTAAATAATTTAAGTATTTTGACTTCTTTAAATGGTGTGGCAAGGTAGCGTAGCAGTTAGCACTGTGATCTCGCACTTCCATGGTGCAGGTTCGGTTCCCGCCTTGGGTCTGTGTGCATGGAGTTTGCATGTTCTCCCTGTGTTTGGTGGGTTTCCTCTCACAGTCCAAAGTCAGATTAGGCTAAATTGAGCCCCCAAAGTAGTGCCTGTAGTGTGTGAATGACTGTATGTGTGTGTACCCTGTAGTGGATTGGCACCCTGTACCCCACCTCGAGCACTAAGTGTCCTGGGCTCCATGACCCTGTGTACAGGATAAAGCAGTACAGATGATGAATGAATAGATGATGAAAGTCCTTTGAATAAGAATGTTTTGGTAAATTACAGTTTTGATTTTATCATTTGGTTTAACAGTCCAGTATAAACACTCACATTCACTCTTACTGTGTATATTTAAAATGCACTTTAAGACATTTATTTTTAGAAGTTTTGTATATAGAGTTCTTGTATAATATCTGTTAAATTTAAACATCAAACAGTGAAATGTACTTTAATTAGAAGGTCTACAGATACCCAACATTAGTTAGCTAACTAAAGCAACTACATTTGCTAAATGAAAGTGTCTGTTTTCTTATATCTAAATGTCTCCAGGACCAATGGAAGTCACATTTATGGTTTCGTTAGTGATATCGGAAAAACATCTGAGGTAAATTTTGACAATTCAACAGTTTTGTTGTGTTTTTATATACCTTTTCCCCCAGAGTAAACAAAGGATTTATTAGCTAGCTATATTGGCCACTTCTTTGATTAGCATATTTTTGTGCTAAAGCAAAACAGCTAATTTCTGATTAGCTGCAAAGTGGTATATTATGTGGTTGTGTATTATGTTTTATATGAATCATAAAAAATTTATGATTTAGAATTTTATTTCCCTTTATGTTGCACAGATAAAAGATATAGTGAGAATAGCATGCTCACTGCTATTGTTAGCAAGGTTTTGTGGTAATATTACACAGCCAGATACAGTGCTAATTTCTTATTCTTATTTTTTTAATTTGCTTTAAAACATTTCTATTTTTCTTATTGGTTAAGTGATATATTTACATTTACATTTAGGCATTTGGCAGACGCTCTTATCCAGAGCGACATACATTTTTATCTCATTACACATCTGAGCAGTTGAGGGTTAAGGGCCTTGCTCAAGGGCCCAACAGTGGCAACTTGGTGGTTGTGGGGTTTGAACCTGGGATCTTCCGAACCGTAGTCCAATGCCTTAACCACTGAGCTACCCCTGGCAAGGGGTATTGTCAAGGGGTGTTCAAGTCAAACTGGGACTTTTGATCTACAGAGTTAAAACTACTCTTGTTTTTCTATATAATTTACATACAGTTGCTTTCAAAAGTATTCGGCCCCCTTGAACTTTTCCACAATTTGTCACATTACAGCCACAAACATGAATCAATTTTATTGGAATTCCACTTGAAAGACCAATACAAAGTGGTGTACACGTGAGAAGTGGAATGAAAATCATACATGATTCCAAACATTTTTTACAAATAAATAACTGAAAAGTGGGGTGTGCGTAATTATTCAGTCCCCTGAGTCAATACTTTGTAGAACCACCTTTTGCTGCAATTACAGCTGCCAGTCTTTTAGGGTATGTCTCTACCAGCGTTGCACATTTAGAGACTGAAATTCTTGCCCATTCTTCTTTGCAAAACAGCTCCAGCTCAGTCAGATTAGATGGACAGCGTTTGTGAACAGCAGTTTTCAGATCTTGCCACAGATTCTCGATTGGATTTAGATCTGGACTTTGACTGGGTCATTCTAACACATGGATATGTTTAGTTTTAAACCAGTCTTTTGCAGACTCCAAGAGGTTTTCTTCCAAGATTGCCCTGTATTTGGCTCCATCCATCTTCCCATGAACTCTGACCAGCTTCCCTGTCCCTGCTGAAGAGAAGCACCCCCAGAGCATGATGCTGCTACCACCATATTTGACAGTGGGGATGGTGTGTTCAGAGTGATGTGCAGTGTTAGTTTTCTGCCACACATAGTGTTTTGCATTTTGGCCAAAAAGTTCCATTTTGGTCTCATCTGACCAGAGCCCCTTCTTCCACATGTTTGCTGTGCAAATAGGACTTCTTATGGTTTTCTGTTAACAATGGCTTTCTTCTTGCCACTCTTCCATAAAGGCCAACTTTGTGCAGTGCACGACTAATAGTTGTCCTATGGACAGATTCCCCCACCTGAGCTGTAGATCTCTGCAGCTCGTCCAGAGTCACCATGGGCCTCTTGGCTGCATTTCTGGTCAGCGCTCTCCTTGTTTGGCCTGTGAATTTAGGTGGACGGCCTTGTCTTGGTGTCATGCACACGCAATCTGCGCCCGGCACTAGGACCCGGAAGTAAGACGGGCGCAAAACCAGGAAGTATAAAAGAGGTAAACAAACGATGGCTTACCGCTCAGTCATTGAGTTCGGCCCATGTCAGCTCCAGTTGTCGTTTCAGCAAACCGTGAGTACTCACATGTTGGTTCCGTTGTCTTTTGCTATTGTGTGTGTATTTCTAGGACGCGGGTTAAATTTGTGTTTTTCCCTTGCTCCGTTTTTGTGAGAGTCCTTAAACTAAATCGCGTGGTTATCCTGCCTGCTCGCTTCCTTCCGCGTTTGGGTTTATCCTCCACGCTACATTGGGCTAACCGCTAAAGCTACGTCTTCTGGTCACCTCAGGTTAGTCCATCTTGACAGAATGACTGAGCCCTCCGCGGTAAACCCAGCGGATTATGCGAGTCTCTGCGACGTTGTAGATCGGCATGCGACGTTAATCGACCGGCTAACCGGGGATCTCGCTTCCCTCCGCCGCGAGGTCGCTGAGCTTCGGCGGGAGAATGCGGATCTCCGCGCAGCTGTTGATGACGTCACTGCTCGATCGCACGCCGCGGGGGCCGCGGCGCCGCATCCCCCCCCCCCCCTCCTCCTTCTGATGTTTTTCTTTCTCTACCAGAGAAGTGGAACGGCACGGACGGGAAGTGCAGCGTATTTCTGACAGCTCTCGATCTGGTGTTTGAGTTCAATGCCACCAAGTACTCCACCGATCGCCTTCGCATTGCTCTTCTCGTTTCGTTGCTAAAAGGGCAGGCAGCAGAGTGGGCCACGGCAGTTCTTCGGGCAGACACAGACACCGCCCACTCATATAATGAGTTCACCCACCAACTCAGATTAACTTTTGAACACCCTGCGGGCGAGGTGGAGACCGACACAAAGCTCTATCACCTGCGGCAGGGAGGATCGTCTGTGAGTCGCTACACCGCCGAATTCCGAACACTCGCCGTCCAGACCACCTGGGGAGACACAGCGCTCCGGACATCCTACTACGAGGGACTGGCTTCCAGGATAAAAGACGAACTAGCCGGGCGAGAGCTTCCTGCCACGTTGGAGGGTTTAATCCAACTCGCCCTCCGAATTGACCAACGCCTCATCTCTCGCCCGAGGCCAGCCCCTAGAACCTTGCCGCCAGCACCCACCTTCGCCTTCACCCCTCCACGACCATCAAGTCCCGCTACCAATACCACCTATGGACATGTCGGTTCTCCACCTCCTGCCGTGGTTGACACGGGAGCCGGGGAACCCATGCAATTAGGGCGCGCATCCCTGACCGTTGCAGAACGAGAACGACGCTTCAGAGAGGGGCTCTGCGCCTATTGCGGTTCCGCAGAACATCACAGAGCCATATGTCCACGTCGCCAGGGAAACGCTCAAACCCGGTGAGTGGTGGGAGCCGCTCACCGGGTCACCTTCACCTCTCCGCCACGACCCCTAGCGTCTCTCGTCTCACGGTACAGGTATCCCTCCAGTTTGGCCACAAACGGGTCAGAAGTACTGCATTCATCGACTCCGGGGCCGCAGGCAACTTCATTGACTCTTCCTATGCCAAAGAACTGGGGGTAAAGTCCGAAGCGTTATCCCAGCCTGTTCGAATTACATCAGTAGACGGTCGGCCCCTCTCCTCCAGCCCCATTACCACCCAGACTCAACCCATCACCCTCATCATCGACCATCACCACGAACTGATTCAGTTCCACCTCACCTCCGTCTCATCTCCACCCATCATACTCGGGTACCCGTGGCTTCTACAGCACGATCCACTAATCTCTTGGACCCAAAACCGGGTCTTACAATGGGGTCCGACCTGTTCCGAACTCTGCCTACGGGCTCCGGCTGGGACGTGCTCTAGGGAGTCCGAGGCCCCCGACATCGACACCAATGTCATCCCTGTCGCCTATCAGGACCTGGCTGAAGCGTTCTGCAAGCGACGGGCTACTCACCTACCACCTCATCGCCCTTATGACCTGGCGATAGACCTTCAGCCGGGTTCCATCCCTCCCCGCGGCCATCTCTACTCCTTGTCCACCTCTGAGACACGGGCGATGGAGGAGTATGTGTCTTCCGCCCTACGTCATGGTACCATCCGGCCCTCCTCATCACCCGCTGCCGCGGGGTTCTTCTTCGTGAAGAAAAAAGGCGGCGAACTACGCCCATGTGTCGATTATCGGGGGCTCAATAACATCACGATTAAGAACCGACACCCTTTGCCTCTTACCAACTCTGCCCGCCCTGGACGCCCTCTCTGGCGCCACCATTTTCACGAAGTTGGACCTCCGGAGTGCCTACAACTTGGTGCGCATCAGAGAGGGCGATGAGTGGAAGACGGCCTTTATCACCCCCACAGGACACTATGAAAGCCTCGTTATACCATTTGGACTTTGCAATGCACCTGCAGCCTTCCAACACTTCATAAATGACGTTCTCAGAGATATGCTCGGCCGGTGGGTTTTCGTCTACCTAGATGACATTCTTATATACTCACATACCCCTACAGAACATGTCCAACACGTCAGAGCGGTACTGAAGAGATTAATCGCCCACCAACTGTACTGTAAGTTGGAAAAGTGTGCTTTTCACGAGCACTCCACCACGTTCCTGGGTTTTGTCATCTCGCCCCAGGGTGTGGCCATGGACCCGCAGAAACTCGAAGTTGTGTGTCATTGGCCCCTACCCAAGACCCTCAAGCAACTTCAACGGTTTCTCGGGTTTGCGAACTTCTATCGTCGCTTTATCCGGGACTACAGTACGGTTGCAGCCCCATTAACCGCTCTGACCAAACCCTCTTCTCATCACTTCCAACTCAACTCTACTGCCATCTCCGCTTTTCACGAACTCTGTCACAGATTCACCTCCGCTCCCATCCTTCTTCATCCAGATGCCAACCAACCATTCGTTGTGGAGGTGGACGCCTCGGATGTGGGCGCCGGGGCCGTTCTCTCTCAACGAGGTCCAGACCAGAAGCTACACCCTTGTAGCTTCTTCTCCAAAAAGTTTGATCCCACTCAGCAGCGATACGGGGTGGGGGACCGCGAGCTGCTGGCCATAAAGTGGGCATTGGAAGAATGGCGACACTGGCTCCAGGGCGCCAGCGAACCATTTATCGTCTGGACCGACCACCAAAACCTCATCACCATCCGGAATCTCAAGCAGTTGAACCCCAGACAGGCGCGGTGGGCTCTGTTCTTTGAACATTACAATTTCCATCTTTCTTACCGCCCGGGGTCCAAAAATATCAAAGCCGACGCACTCTCACGGCAACACGAAGAGGACGCCCCCCGGGCGGATCCCGCGCCTGTCCTACCATCATCCAAGATTATCGCCCCACTCCGTTGGGAACTGGAGACGAGGGTGCGCCAAGCACAGGCTTCGGAGAACGAACCGGCAGGCGTGCCGCCTGGACGACTCTACGTACCCAATGCAATGAGGAGCGAGGTCATACAATGGGGACACTCCACCCCCATCTCTGGACATCAAGCTACCCAACGCACCCTACACTTCATCCGACGTGCCTTTTGGTGGCCATCCATGGCAAAGGAGATCGACGAGTTCGTCCAGGCGTGCCCAGTGTGCGCCCGAGCCAAGAGCACCAATCGACCAACACCCGGGGAACTCCAACCACTCCCTGTTCCTCGCCGGCCCTGGTCGCACATTGCCGTTGACTTCATCACGGGCCTGCCGGTCTCAGAAGATAAAGACACCATCCTCACCATCGTGGACCGTTTCTCCAAAGCTGTGCACTTGGTGGCCCTTTCCGGACTCCCGTCAGCTAAACAGACAGCCGAGCTGATATTAGAGCACGTAGTCCGCCTGCATGGGTTCCCCAAGGACATCGTCTCGGACAGAGGGCCCCAGTTCACTGCCCGGTTCTGGAAGGCCTTCTGCCGTCTGATCAACTCCACTTGCAGTCTCTCATCCGGTTACCACCCCCAAACTAATGGTCAGACGGAGCGGACCAACCAACAGCTGGAGCGCTACCTGAGGTGTTTCGTGGAAGATCGTCAGCGCTCCTGGGCCTGCCACCTCACCTGGGCTGAACTTTCTCACAATCTTCACGTCTCCACCGCCACCAAGTTAAGCCCTTTTGAGGTGTGCTACGGTTTCCAACCTCCGATGTTCGAACACCAAGAACCGGAGGTTGATGTACCATCGGCCCACCAGTTGGTCCGCAGGTGTCGACGGGTATGGCGCCTCGCCAACGCAGCCATACGACAAGCCAACACCCGCTACATCACCCAACACCGCCGTCGACACCCACCGGGACGATTGTACCACGTAGGTGACAAAGTCTGGCTGTCTACACAGAATTTACATCTCCACACTGAATCCAAGAAACTCTCCCCCAGATTCATTGGCCCTTATCGCATCACCCACCGTATCAACCCTGTCACCTACCGGCTCCAGCTGCCTGCGGCGCTCCGGATCCATCCAGTCTTCCACCTATCCCAGTTCAAGCCCTTCATCACATCACCCATGATTGCACCCACCCCCCCAGCTCCTCCTCCCCGGATCATCGACGGCGGTCCCGCCTACACCGTTCGCCGAATCCTCGACTCGCGCCCTCGGGGCAAAGGTACGCAATACCTGGTGGACTGGGAGGGCTATGGCCCCGAGGAGCGATCTTGGATTCCGGCCCGGTTCATTCTCGACCCGGAGCTAATTTGGGACTACCGTCACAGGGTATCCTCCGCCCCAGGACTGTCAGGAGCCAGTCCTGGACAGGGGGGTACTGTCATGCACACGCAATCTGCGCCCGGCACTAGGACCCGGAAGTAAGACGGCCGCAAAACCAGGAAGTATAAAAGAGGTAAACAAACGATGGCTTACCGCTCAGTCATTGAGTTCGGCCCATGTCAGCTCCAGTTGTCGTTTCAGCAAACCGTGAGTACTCACATGTTGGTTCCGTTGTCTTTTGCTATTGTGTGTGTATTTCTAGGACGCGGGTTAAATTTGTGTTTTTCCCTTGCTCCGTTTTTGTGAGAGTCCTTAAACTAAATCGCGTGGTTATCCTGCCTGCTCGCTTCCTTCCGCGTTTGGGTTTATCCTCCACGCTACATTGGGCTAACCGCTAAAGCTACGTCTTCTGGTCACCTCAGGTTAGTCCATCTTGACACTTGGTAGGTTTACAGTTGTGCCATACTCCTTCCATTTCTGAATGATCGCTTGAACAGTGGCTCCGTGGGATGTTCAAGGCTTTGGAAATCTTTTTGTAGCCTAAGCCTGCTTTAAATTTCTCAATAACTTTATCCCTGACCTGTCTGGTGTGTTCTTTGGACTTCATGGTGTTGTTGCTCCCAATATTCCCTTAGACAACCGCTGAGGCCATCACAGAGTAGCTGTATTTGTACTGACATTAGATTACACACAGGTGCACTCTATTTAGTCATTAGCACTCATCAGGGAATGTCTATGGGCAACTGACTGCACTCAGACCAAAGGGGGCTGAATAATTACGTACACCCCACTTTGCAGTTATTTATTTGTAAAAAATGTTTGGAATCATGTATGATTTTCGTTCCACTTCTCACGTGTACACCACTTTGTATTGGTCTTTCACGTGGAATTCCAATAAAATTGATTCATGTTTGTGGCTGTAATGTGACAAAATGTGGAAAAGTTCAAGGGGGCTGAATACTTTTGCAAGCCACTGTATCTACATTACTGTGTCTGTCGACATGTGACTTAGTGGTTAGCACTGTTGCCTTTCACCTCCAAGGTCGGCGTTCGATTTCCACCTCAAGTTCTATGTTCATGGAGCTTGTATCTTCTCCCTGTGCTTGGTGGGTTTCCTCCAGCTACTCAGGTTTCCTCCCACAGTCCAAAGGCATGCAGCTTAGGATTACTTGTGTAACGTGCATTGCAACGTGCTCCCAAATTGTT
>CM060128.1:7139119-7331619 GCA_030522415.1 Channallabes apus | reverse complement strand
ACATGGAATGGATTATTGCATCAGAAAATACAGTATAACAGATATACAGGATGTGGAATGGAGAGTGGTGGGTACGTGTAGAGGTTGTGGAAATTTTATTTTTATTTCTACTTTTTCATAAATATAGAAAAAATTATGATAAAAGTGTTGGAGATTTTTCAGTTTTTTTTTTTACCCCCAATCTTCCTATCGCACATTGCGCTGAATGGTTTTACAGACCTTACTCAAGAATTCAGCAGCAACTCTCTTGCTGTCCGGTAAATACACAAACTCTGAACTACCACTGCTTCACACAATAAAGGTGCAGCCACACAAAAAAAATCCCCCTGAATGTATAACTTGTATCACATAAAGTCTCCATTGTTATCTCAGAGTTCCCATACCACCTCGGAGTTGTTGATTTTCATTAGCCAGAAAAATAAGCGCAAGTTGGACTTCCCTTCCACCACTTTTCCTGTTGATTCACTACATGAATAAGCATCTTTCACCCAGCGACACACAATTATACTCTCCTCTCCGCAGCAACCCTTCTCAGTGTTTGCATTGTGAGACGTCTTTGAAATGGCTGCTTTGAGATGAATGCTGCTGATTTAATGCGGACAAACGAGGTGCCATGTGGGTAAACAGAAGTGCAGAATCGTGCTTTTGTGGCCTTTCTGATGTGTGATATTTCGGTAGATTGTGTATTAAGTAAGGATTAGACTCAAAAATAATGGATGGGCAGAGCAGCCATAGGTCTTACTCAAGTAATGTATATTGTCGATAACAATACATGGAGGAAAAATTACTCGAAGAAGAAAACATAGTCTTCCAAATAACATTTTGAGGAAGTGTGTAAAAATGTATAGTGAAAACAAACCTACATGTGATCAAAATGAATTGCCACAACAAGCAGTGGAGATGGGATCGAAACCAAATAGAACAGTTCCATTAGCTGTTGACTTCTTGGGGTGGTGGATTAAACAGCAGCAAGGCTGATGGAAAATACATCAAGCTGAATGTACTTAGTTTGTTGGGAAATATTTTAGGTCAACACAGCTCATCAGTCTAATTGCACAATTGGTTGTTTGTACATGACATCACTTCCACTGCGTTGCATAGCGTACGCTTCTACTGGAGTTCAGGAAGTGATTTTCTACATAGGAAGCACTATTACATGCTTGTAAAAGTAAACAAATTTGAAAATATTTTGTGATCTTCTGTTTATTCTGTTCTCTAGAAATATTGAATGAAAAACTAGTACAATACACACTTTCCTCATCTCTTCCATTCTTTTTTCCACTTGCTGTACTCCAGAGGGATGCCGCATGTACAGTGATGATAGTCACATGACTGCAAGCAAACAACCTACTGTAAGCATAGAATTACATCAGTGGGAGGGGGCATTTTTTGGGAGGTGTTTCACTTTCAGATTATTTTTGTGGTTTACAAGTGTTGAACTGATTTTGCTTTTTATACCATGATCACAAAAAAAAACGAATTTTGACAAACCCCAGAATTCAAACATTGTTGGAATTTGATCTCAGTATATTCTAATATAAACAAGTAATTTAAACAGGGGACTAGTATAAAGCACTTATTAAAGATGCACTAAAAAAAAGAATGAATAAATGAATGAATGAATCCCAACATAAAAAAACTGATACAGTACTCTAAAGTGATTTAACACTTCAAATGGTCATGAATCCAACTAGACCTACTGTACATAACCTATAACCACTGTAGGGTTTACTTACTTACTCTCACTCATTGTCTATGTCGCGTTAACCTGTATACAGGATCATGGGTGGCCTGGAGCCTATTCCAGGAGACTCAGGGTGCAAGGTGGGGTACACCCCAACCAGGCACACACATACACATGGTTAGCACTGTCACCTTGCACCTCAAGGGTCTGGGTTTGATTCCTGCCTCTTTCTGCATGGAGTTTTTATCTTCTCCCCATGCTTGGTAAGTTTCCTTGCGGTACTCCAATTTTATCCCGTAGTCGGAAGACATGCAGATTAGGCCAACTGGCATTCCCAAATTTCCTATAGTGTGTGTGCCCTGCAATTGATTGGTGCCATGTCCAGGTGTACCTGTTCCCTAAGCTTCCTTGGATAGGCTCCAGGCTCTCAGCCACCCTGTATACAGGATCAAGCGATATATACGATGAGATGACTATTTTTTATGGTGTATTACTTTTAAGCTCAGTTTCTTAAATTTTTCCCCCTTTTTGTTGCTTTTTGAGTTTCCATATGTGATGCCTAATGCACAATCAGCTCAGATATTCTTGCATGTTAATCAAATTTAGTCCTTAAGTGGTCAGGAATATTTAAAGGGAAAAAAAAGACACTTTCAAGAATGCACTTGACCCCTGCAAGCACTAGAAATGCATTGGATTCTTGAGATACATGCTATCTACGTGGGCTATATCTCAGATTCCAAAGGTGTAGACGTGGTGTGTAAGCTGTGATCCAGCAGCTTGATCTCCCACACAGACTCACAAAGACTACACCACTCCAACATTATTTCATCTGTGTAACCTGCAGAGGGAAAAGGCCCAGCCGTGCTCTGATAAGAGATAAGAGATAAGAGATGGAGAACTGTGCTGAGGCCTGATTAATCAGGGTGCTTTCCCAAACCGCCCTACATCCTCCTGCAGACACTTTGGAACAGGTTTTACACCAGACACAATCCTCCCATTTTAATCCGGGTTTGGGACCGGCACTGCATTGAACACAAAACAATAATGAAACTATATTAGATGCAAATCTTAAATAATATAAATATAAATATACATGCATAATATCACAGATTTAAAATAACTTAATCAATGCTTTCATTAAAAACTAGTTTATTCAGCCTTATTGTAATGTATCACAATTTAAAATTCTCACTCTCACTCATTCATCGTTTATACCACATAATCCTGTGTACAGGGTTGCAGGGGCCTGGATCCTTTCCTTTCTCTCACATGCCATTTCGTTTGTTTTGGATAGGCCTTATTTCTGATACTGGAAAACATTGATTAACCCAAGAAGATGATTATGGGTTTATGGGAATGATTATGATTCGAGCATGAATGAATCCCTTCACTTGTTAATACTACACTGATATTCATGGTTTCTGATTTCATGGAGGAAATTAGTTGACATGCACACACTGTGCCAGAGGAGACTTGCTCCAGGAAACTAGCTCTTCTCTGCCACATCACAATGCACTACAATTTGAATCCCACAGACTGATGAGGGCATGCTAATTTAATTAGAATGAGGAATCTGTCTTCTACACAGAGACATTGTATTGTTGGCACGGATAGAAGTCACCAATATCTGCCATTTCTCATGCTTCTTATTTTAGACCTGATGGGAAACGGAGAGAGGTGGCATTTATGAAGGTTTTCTTTCATCGCAGGATTCATCAGAGTCAGGACCTGTGGCCCATGCGGGCATGGTTGGAATCTTTCGGATGCGCTTTATCCTGGTCGGAGTCATGGTGCATCCAGAGCCTGTGGTGGGAACACAGAACATGAGGTAGGAATATACCTCACATGGGATGAAATCCATTGCAGCATAATAATAATAATAATAATAATAATAATAATATGGGAGGGACATATTGAACTTGAAGTTAATGAAACCCACATGCACTTAATGAGAAGATGCAAACCTCAAGCTCTGAATCGAACCGTGGACCCAGTAAGACTGATGCTAGCCTCTGTGTCATGCCTACAGGGAAAGTCCTACCCTTTATTTAGTCTATATACTTCTCTAAAAAGGACTTCACATCTTTGGCTCTAGAGGTTTTCAAACAAACAATCTGATAGCAAAATGAAATAAAAAATTATTATTGGAAAATTATTGATCACAGGCACATACTGTATGATTGTCCCTAACAAATCCTTATTTTGTTAAAGAATTGTCTATAAACTACTGTATATTTCTCTTTTAGAAGCTTTGAACCACCACTAGTGCTGGTTTTGCTGCATTTTGGGAGCCACGATACACGTCAATATTTACAAAAGTAATATTTAAAAATGAAAATTAAGTAAAGAAATAATGGTACCACACTCAGGGGATGTGTGATCATTTTGTGGCAAGAGACAGATTAATGTTGTGTAAGGATTTACACACATTTATGTCTGCTATCAGGATTTCTAAACTCTGTTATAAACTTATATGGCCATTGACTTATATACTGTACAATTGTTTGATGCTTAATCAGACCGTATGTGGTGCATCACTGTACTGACATGATCAGCACATGATAAGGCATTGTCTTTGACAAACTGAAGTGAAACTGAAACTGGTAGGGGAAAGAGGCTCATTGTAAACAATTTTTTTAAATAATCATTTTTTATATTTTTCACAATCTTCAATAATCTTTGCAATTAAAAGGTGTGCAACAAAACGTCATACTTTTGTCCTTTGTTCCAAGTTGCAGGCATGATTCACTACAAAAACAATACCAAAGCATTTTTACATTTAAATCTCAGCCAACACTAACATTAATACTAAACTGCTTATTTATCATGCCACAAACACAACTGCAGACTTGAGACAAAACTGTAGAAGGTGGAGTGGTAGTTTTTGCAAAAAGAGATTGAAATATTGTGCTTTTTAAAAGACTTTTAACACACTAAAATACACAATACACAAAATATTGTGTAATAGGTTGTAATACTTGATTTGGGCGGGAAAAAGTCAGATTTTTCCTCCAAGCTACCAATATGGAGTTATCTCATTTTGCTGATAAACTCTTCCAATGTGGTCTTTCATTCTGAGTTCAGGTTGCTGCCCGTGAAGATATTTGTATTTGTATTGTACAGTATATCACACATTGAAACTATCCTTAGATGAGACAAATGGCACTCAATTAGTATAAGAAAGTGTCCTGGGTTTTAATTCAAATGTCAAATACTTAATATAATAATAATTAATTAAATTCCCAAATAGGGCTCGGTAAGTAATTCATTCTAAAATAATGGGTTTACAGTATTTGCTAGTTTTGGCCCTTTTATCATTGTTTTCTCTGGCTTGTAATGGAGAGCTCCTGAGCCCAGCCTGGGTAGCGTACAGGTTCTGTCGCTCATTCAGACGGCCAGCAAGTTCTCTCACGCTATTATTTTCAGTGTAATCCAAGACTCAGTATTGTGTGAAATCCAGCAGAGTGTGTCTGTTCACACAGCTGCTTACTCTTTCATTCTGATCATATGTCAGGTCTCTGTTAGATTATTGGAGGTGCTTTATTTATTATCCCATTTCCATCACAGTCGTGTAAAAGCTCTGGCTTAAACTTTGAAGGCTTTTTGAATCACTTGTTACTCATAGCTACAGTAATGCTTCATATTTACTTGCATTATGCTGGATGGTTAGAAAAACGTGAAATAGTTTAAGTAAAACTGGAATTTGCTCATCTTAAATTTTAATTAAATAAAGTTGATGCTTATTGGTTATAATGATCCAGCTAATAATGATATTATTACCAATAATAGCAGCACATGCCGAAGTGTTTTATTCCTTTTATTCCACAGCAATTTGCAACTCTGACCATTTTTAAATGAATGACTAACACATCATAGGTTTTTAACTTGAAACGAGTTTTCTTTTCCTCATCCCTTCTGTTAGTACCATGTTGGCTGAAGATTGATTCTAAACATCAAAGAAATCATCTGCATATCAACAACTACACATGAACGCACTGAAATAGCCCTGATTTGTCCTGCATCAGGAACAACAGTTAGTTTTGCTGTTATTAAAAAAGAATAATGAAGACATTTTCAAAAACGAATTCAAAATTTCTGTCCTGACCTCGCTCTATACCATGTCCACATTTTTGAGCCATTAAAGGAGTTCCTGGGAGGCCAGACATAAAGCAGGCAGCCCCATCATGGTTTCAGCATACTAAGAAAACTTTCTACCTTGTTGGTATCCAAGCACTAGCAAAACACTGGGAGAAGTGCATTAGTGTAGCTGGGGATTATATAGAGAAATAAAGGGAGTTTTTACTCTCATAACTGTATTCTGTTTTTCTGCACAAACAAAAGTCCTGATTTGACTTGAAAACCCCTTGATTATGATATAGAGATGTAGTCTGCACAATGCAGAACATTAAGCCTCAAAACTCCAGGACATAATGACAAAAGGAAGAAAGCTACCTAACATGCATGTCTTTAGATACCTGTTTTTATTTATACAAACTCCTTGATGTAGATCATTTTCAGTATTTTGCAACTGATCCCTTCTCTAATCTCCTCAGCTTAAACGGATCAATTATCATCATTTGCTGACGAGCTGTCAGCTCCATACAAGCTGCGAAAATACTAAATGTGCAACACAATGCTCTGAAACACAAGGCACTTCCAACAGGATGTCATCACGGCTAGATCAGCGACTTCAGGTAGAAGGATGTGAGCTTTAAAAAGAGGCTGCTGACAGAGACGGAGGCAGTGAGTTCAACACGTAATTGCAATCAGCTCTATCTCACTCCTCCGCTGCCGGCCACTCTAATTGTGTTGTGTTGGACGTGGCGCCTTTGGGCCATCCGACAAGCCAAGAAAACCTTAAAATAAAAAAATACAAAAACAAACAAAACGAGAAAGAGAGAGAGAGAGAGAGAGAGAGAGAGAGAGAGAGAGAGAGAGACAGGCATGGCAGCACACAAAGCTGAATAGGAGCCATGGGGATTTCACGGAGCACCCTTTCCCACTGTTAAATATTTAACAGGTGGTGGGAGCATATGTTTCAAACCCAGATCACATGAGCGTGACATACTGTACGCTAATCACCTGAGCCATGACCGCAATCTCAGTAAACACGGTAACCGCAGTTAAGCAACTAAAAGCCAAATTTGTGGTCAGAAAAAAATCAATTTATTGTGCATTAATTAGTTTTCTTTGATTAATTAAAAGCAAATCAGCGATGTTCAGCGTTTACCTTCAGAGGTTATATCCACCGTTGGTTTATATATTAAACATAAATGTGGTGTTTTAAAAAATATATTTTTTAAATCATGGTTAGTGCTATATGTTAAATGACTGAATAAAAACACCTAAACCAATCAAAAAAGTGCTTGATTAATAAATCAGACAAAATTGGGGGGAAAAAAGAAGAAATGCTTTTTTGTTAGGCTAAACTGTAAGGCTATGGACATGAATTTTAAATCAGTTCTCTGTGACAAGGTTTTAAGTCTCCCTGACAAAAGATTTGTATATTCTCAAATAACATGCAATTTTTTAAGCAATATGTAAGATGTTTCATGTCAGGAGTAAAATTGCAGACCTCAAAAGGTTTACGGCCAAAACATGGTCTATAACAAGGTATATAAAGGATCATAGAAGAGAATTTTTCATAATACTTAATGCTTCTTATCCCTCGATATATGCTTCGTTTTTAATAAAAAAAAACATGCATAGACATTTATATTCTTTATCAAATAAAAAGAAAGCACATTTGCTAAATACAATTTCATGCTCCTTTAGCTCTGTGGTGTCTGTAAACTTTTTGAACTCAGATCTTTCAATAGTGTTAACTGTTATTCAGATGAAACTTGGCCAATTTAGATTTTAGATGAAAAGACATAAACCTGAAAAGGTTTATTATTCTGAAAATAAATGAAAAATTGATCAGATATTGCAACATGAATTTGACATGGTTACGGACACTACAGATTTTTGGCCTAGTTAAGCTTTTTACCAAAAAACAGTTTAAGCAACAAATTTTACAGGTCATATGCTTCTAAAAGTGGTAGTATAAATAAATAAATGCGAATAATTAGCATTTTAAATTATTATTGTTTAAGGCGAGACAGTATAATGCAAAAAAAAAGGCATTTATATATAAAATCATCTCTCCAAAACAGCTGAAGTTAACAACTTGAAAATAAACTTGAGAAGTACCAACTTTGGCACACACATTTTCTGTATTATATGCAGTGGTGTCAAAAGTATTCACATTCATTACTTGAGTAGAAGTATAGATACTAGGGTTCAAAAATACTTCTTTAGAAGTTGAAGTATCAACTCAAGCTTTTTACGCAAGTAAAAGTGTAAAAGTACTGGTTTCAAAACTACTTAAAGTATAAAAGTAAAAGTACCGTGAGGGGTAAAAAAGCGCGTTGTGCGCGCTTTTATCATGCGACCTGGGGGGGGGTTGCGCGTTCTGATCATAAAATAAAGTAACGAGGCTATTTTTAAAATGTAAGGAGTAGAAAGTACAGATAATTGCTTAAAAATGTAAGGAGTAGAAGTAAAAAAGTCGGCTGAAAAATAATTACTCCAGTAAGGTATAGATACCCAAAATTTCTACTTAAGTAAGGTAACGAAGTATTTGTACTTCGTTACTTGACACCTCTGATTATATGTATAAAATATTTAAGAAACCAATAAAATCAGCACCAATATTGTGTTTTGGACACAAAGAAATAATGTTTATTCTCATTTTTCCTTGCAGATTAATGATGTATTGGCGGTTCCTAAAGCGTTTAATCAAACCTCGAGCCATAAGTGCTTCTAAAAGGCATGACTCTTTCAAACGTTCAAAGTGCGAAACCGCCCTGTTGTTGAGTATATGCGTGAAATAGATGTGTCTCAGCGTTAAAGCTTGAGGTAATGAATCATGGTTTACATGTCAGCCGAAAGAATGAAACGTTCTTGAACGTGTAAATATATTCAGCCTCCATTCTCTACAAAACGCTCTCTGATTTCCATTCGGTTTCGCCTCGCATTAACATGCCAATTTCCTTAGAGTCTCTAAATGGCCCACAAAATGTAATTAACCTCGATTTCACAAAGCCTTCAGTGATCTCATGACAAGTCCACGGGTACAAGATTTATGCTCAGTCCTTTTGCATGTCCACGTTTTGTCTTACACGTCCACAAGTGCCAAAACAAAACAAATCAAAACAAAGAGAGCGGCCATTTTGAATCCCATCAATAGGCAGAAAATGGCTGCGCCGTTTCAGATCCCAGTTTGCAGCAATTTACATGATGGTGGTCTGTCTCTTCGAAATAAAACTCATTTCATTTCAGGTACAAAGGTTTCTTTTTTTTTTTTTTTTTTTTTTTTTCAATTCGGGACGCGAGAACGATTTACAATTTACATTAGCTAATCTACCGGCGACGGCGGCCGATCACGTCCCGCGCTCTTCGTTTGAGAACTTTCTCCACAGGCCGTGACCTGTACACAAATGCAAACTGTACCAGGAATTAAACATGGAGCCGAATCAGCTGATCTAGGGAGACGCTGCAACCTCAAGGTCTTTCCCACACCCCCTTGCTTCTCCTTAGGAATGTGCAGGACTCCAAACTCTGGAGCTCTGGAATGGGCGAGTTTAATAAAGGCTCAAGTCGAGAAATGGAGCATTTTGCATAATCATGAGCCACACTGACGACTTCGGGCCATTGTGCGGCAAAAACTGAACCGTCCTTTCTCATTGGGCGAGTGGGCCAGCGGTTTTGTGTGCTCCTGAATGCCAGCCATGTAGTCCATGAACTGGGATAATGGAGCTTTTCTTCATTAAACGTGACTGGATTACACACTTCTGCCATGCCCTGTCACCTGCCATTTAGAGATTTAGGTTTATATGGCAGATTTAAATATGGAAATAGCAAGCAGCTAGCCGAAAGCCCTATTGCGATGGTAATCAGTAATGAATAATTCTGAATTCATTATAATAACAAATCGCAGGCTTGTGAAGGCAGTCCTGTGGTGGGAGTGTCACCCGGATTACTTTAACGTCAAACTGTAAAAGTGAATCAGACACTTGTGATCATTTATATCCTCAGTGCAGAACATCAACCCCCCCCCCCACCCCCAACAATGCTACACGCTTGCTAGAGCAATTCAGCCTGTTGAATTCTGCATGGAAATAAAAACCGCTTATCAACACCAGGGCAATAAAGGATGCCCAACACGCACCTCCTTATGTATTGCACTCAACATATACTCCGAAGTAAGCCATTAGCTTCCCTTCTCATGATGACTCATGATGGGTAGTCAAAACAAACGTGATATTTCATTATTCCCCAATCTACCAAAGCCTAATTAGAGGTTTCTGGCACGCCTGGGTCTTTTGAAACATTGGCCACAGCTTGTACCTATGGGACCTGGGTGGTTGTTTGTCTCTCACCGCTCTCTTGCTTTATAAATAGGCATGAACAATGGCTCCAAAAAAGCATTGTCTGCCCAGTAGACCACAAAAGTGTCACAAGCCGGAGGACTGGAATGACAATGGTGTGTGGCTGAGACAGAAATGTCCACCGTGTTTAAAAGAGTGCATTCAGCAGAAAATGTGCTGCTTAAGGAAACAGACATTTTCGACAAGCAATACATTGTGTGCGTTGCATAAGTGTCGTGTAGAAAACAAACTGAAGTACACAGGTCACGTGTGCACGTGACAGCCTTAGCTTAGGGTCAAAAGAAGAACATTTCCTTAAATATGTGATAAATCCTCAGCGAAATGCTTGGTGATGTTTTTTATATGAAAATGATTATTACTGGATGCAATGTGCAAATATTTTACATCACTTATAGTTATAGTTAAAATTCATTCTGAAACATCGAAGCGCTAAATTCTGACAGCTTTAAATAAAAAAAAGAGAAAAATCACAGCTTGTCAGACAAACAAAGCTAAAATTCAGATCTTGTCAAGCCTTGTAGACTTTCCCATGGTGGCCAATTTTTGCTTGTTACAAAGCCCTGACATTGGAGACTCCTTCCATAAACCATTATTCCTTCATTCATGTTCTATACAGCTTATCCTGTATTCAAGGTTGCAGAGGGGCCTGGCGCCTACTCATGGAAACTTAGGGCACGAGGTGGTTTACACCCTGGCTGAGGTGGCAAATCCATCGCAGGACACACACAAATTTTGGGAACTCCAATAAGCCTAATCTGCCGAAGTACCTGGAGGAAACCAACCAAGCACGGGGAGAACATGCAAACTCCATGCAAACAAACCTGAGGCGGGAATCGAACCTCAACCTTGGAGGTGCAAGGCGACCTTGCTAACCACTGCTGCCCCTTCCGTAAACATTCATTCATTCATTCATTTTCTATACCGCTTAATCCTGTGTTCAGGGTCGCGGGGGACCTGGAGCCTATCCCAGGAGACTAGGCGGGGTACACCCTGGACAGCGTGCCAATCCATCGCAGGGCACACGCACATACACACACTCACACACCCAATCACACACTACGGACAATTTAGGAACGGCAATTAGCCTAACCTGCATATCTTTGGACTGTGGGAGGAAACCGGAGTACCCGGAGGAAACCCACCAAGCACGGGGAGAACATGCAAACTCCATGCACACAGAGACGGGAATCGAGCCTGGCCGGGGAATCGAACCCAGACCCTGGAGGTGCAAGGCGACAGTGCTAACCACTACACCACCGTGCCGCCTTCCGTAAACAATCCATAAATAATCATCTTACCGTAAGCTTAACCATTTTATACTATACACAGTGTCTTGTACGCTTGGCACTGCGGTGCAAAATGGTGTGGAACTACACTACCCATCATCCTGAGCACCTTTCATACCTCGCTAATCAGTCTCACCAGCATCATGTTAGCACCACTTCTACTTTACAGAATAAACTATTTGCACTTGCATCCACCATCACCTCCAACACGTGATCCCATGCAATAATATTAATATAAATATGAACGTTCGATTAGATCAGATCTACTGCATACTGAGATGCTGTTGGAGAAAATGAATCAACAACTTCTGTAAAAAAAAGAAAATTAGTGTTCCGCAAACACAGTCACTGCTCCATTGAAAGCAACAGTTAAGTCAATGATCTGATCCTATATATAAATCTTCAGGTTTGTCCTTCAGAGATCATTCTGCACAAAAAAAGACACACTTAAGCCATGCTCTACTCGGAGCATCCTGCATTCCTCATAGTTACTCATAGGTTTATTTCCAAGCCTCAGGGTCCCTGTCAAAGCGCAACGTTTTTCCATCTCTAAGTGCTGACACAGGGCCGTCCGCGCACTGCTCGCTGTTGCTACGCGAGAGTCCAATGGGTCCCTAAGAAAGCGTGTCTCAGAGACTTTATTTAGCCCTGAGAAGAATGTCTGCCTCCCTCTTGTGCAACACCGCAGCTTTTCTCAGTACTCGGTACTCCCGAGGTGAGTATAAGGTTTTACAGAGTGTGAAAGGATAACGGGGACTTGAGCCAAGCAGAGAATATAATAGATCTGAAAGAGACTCTGATAAAGAGGAGTATGTTTAAGAATGACTTCAGAAAAGATGACGCCATGCTAATGCAAAAATGAGGAGTATGTTGGAAAAAACAAACAATTCCAAACAAAAGCTACACAATCCTGTTTTCTTTTTTTTCCTTCCCAGGGCATTAGGTCAGTTTTCACTGACCGGTCGTTGAAAGCGGACGACCGGCGGCTGCCTTTCTCCCAGGCTCAGTGCGGCCACGTCTCATTACAGAGCTATGTGTAACACAAACAAAGTGGCGCTCCCAGGGTGTTTATCTCATGGCACAGAGCGCAGTGTGCCCGCACATCAAAGACTGTGGGAACAGACGGGCGCTCGGTGCAGCAGCTGCACTCGGATCCTGTCCACACCCTTCCTGTTTGCTGCCGTGCTCTACCTTGGGGCTATTATTTTCTCCACCAACGCCACCACGGTGACTCCCCCTCTCCCCCTCCTCCTCCTCCTCTGTACACCAGCATCAGCAACATCACCGTGGGCACTGCAAGTCTGTCCACACTCCCACCGGGTGCTTTTTTCCTCTGGAGATATGTCCTTTGTGTCTCTCCTAAGGTCAATGCTGTGATAAATGGGATTTTAATGAGCCATTGAAGATCATTTAGAATATCCTAATAAGAATGCAAATAATAGTTGCACTAATACTGTATGTGGGCTTTCTAGAAATAAAAGCAAGCGAACAAAACTTCAAGACTCCAACCAGAACATTTTGGTAAACAGTTTCAACAAAGTTCTTTATGATGCAAATGTAAATGGGCAAAAATATTTATAAAATGATTTTAAAAATGATTATAAAATGATGTTATACATATAAAATAGAAAATGTAAATGCCGAAGAAGCCACTTCTAAAGTCTATGCAACATGGAAGTGACTAACCTTGCTTCGCTAAAAATTTTAAGTTGCTAATTTCAGCCGTTTTGGAGAAATTCTTTAATATGTGACCCAAAAATGGCCATTTTCAGCGTCTCGCTTTAAACAATAATCATTTAAAATGCAAATTGTTTATATTTCTTTGAGCATTAATACTAAAATTCTAGAAGCATATGACCTGTAAAAATTGTTGCTTAAATTGTTGCTTTTGGTAAAAGCTTAAAAAGCAAAAAATCTGTAGTGTCCGTAACCATGTCAAATTCATGTCGCAATATCTTAACAAATTTGCATTATAGAATAATACACTTTTTCAGGTTCATGCCTTTTCATGTAAAATCTATATTGGCCAAGTTTCACATGATTGACAGTTAAGATCGTTGAAAGATCTGAATTCAAAAAAGTCACTGAAACATAAAAGGGCATGAAATTGTATTTAGCAAATGTGTTTCTTTTATCTGATAAAAATATAAATGTGTATGCATTCCTTCAAAAAACGAAGCATTGATCGGGAGATAAGAAGCGTTAAGTATTATGAAAAATGGTGTTGTATGATTCTATCTGACCATTAATTTTTTATCTACAGTAGGTGAGACACTTTTTAGCACCAATACCATGTTGGGCTGAAAGTACATAAGAATGCAGCAAATAGTAACATGCATTGATAATGTATATTCCTTTACCAATTAGCTGTAAAATATGCAGATATGCAATAAATATATTTGTTATGAGTTGAAATATAAAGCTATTACGTAAGACTTCACTAACGTTGTAGTAGACTTTCAGCAAGCACTTTCTGTCGTTTTAGGTTCAGATTCGGTTTTAAGACTTCTCATCTCATCATCATTGGGATGAAGGTGACAATGAAGATAAAGAAGTGGCGGTTGACTTCCAGAGTTCCATCGGACAAGGGGAGGTGTGCAGGATGTGAGATCGTGACTGTGTGGAAGTAACCACTCTAGTCCATCGTAAACAGCTGGACTTCCACTTTAGGATATAAAATATACCTTAGCTCATGCACTGAGGTGTTAAGAGTCTTCTTCCACTTCCTCTCCTTTTTCTGGCTATTTGTTCTTAAATATGTTGGTTGCTCTGTGCATATAACAAGGGGATTTCCCGCAGTATAGTAGACATTTAACCCCTTAAGTCAAGGCTGTCACAGTTGTGTCAATTTCAGTTTGCAAAGCATGCACTTTTTTTTATGTGGTTTCAAATCCGTATCTGATGCAGGATATCTCTGCGTTGACGCTCTATAAACGGTAATACAGTAAGTGAACCATGTAATAATGCTGATACATGTAAGGTGGTTATACTTGAAGATATTTTAATATTACTTTAAACAGGCTGCAGAGTGCCTAAAGATACAATTTAATAATGTATTATTTATGTATAAAACCTCAGCAGCATCAGCCTCTTTTCCCCTCTCGTCTGTTCCAACCACTCAGCATTCAGCATCAGCAGGATACTAATCACCAGCCTGATCATCTGTCATTGTCTGTATCTGTTTCTCACTGGTTCACAGCTTAAGTTATGTTTTTATGCTTGAATGATTCAAATAGGTCAGTGTGTGGCTCGTAAACTGGTCAGGTACAGGGACTGGACTAAAAATGAGCGACAGAACAATCCTTCAGGAAGCAACAAAAATACAAGGAAGTGTAGCTTTTTGGAAGCAAAGTTTAAAGAAAGCACAGAATCTTGAAAGAGATCTTGTTTCCAGAAAAACCTGATGCTTTAACAATAATCTAAGTGAAAAAAAAACTATCCCAGAATAGTTCTCCTATCCCAGTTTCCTATCCCAGGAAACTTCGCACATGAGGCTGGGTATACCCTGGACATGGTGACATGGTGCCATTCCTTCAAAGGGCACATACACAGACATTCGTACACAACCCGCAATTTGGGAACACCAATTAGACCAATTTGCATGTCTCTGGACTGTGGGAGGAAACTGGAAGAACCGTAGGAAACCCACCAGACACGGGTAGGACATGCAAACTCCATGCACACAGACAGGAGGTGCGCGGCCATAGTGCTAAACACTACGCCATGGTGTCGTCCACATCAACCAAAATATTCTGTATCACCAGTAAAAGTCAGGGACTTTTATTAACTACACTTTTAAACTATATAACTGTTCCTCTCTCTGCATTCTCTATATGAGACCCTCTGTAACCCCATGTCTGACACAGCAGGGCAGGATTATAATTTATCAGAGAGTAATTTAAGTTCCAGCTGCTGTTGCACACCCCGACAAGAAGAGACGTTCACACGTGTCCTCCGGATCCCATGCTGAGCTACATCAAGGCCTCCGCATGGCCTGTCTGGACAGTCCGTGTGACCTGAAGTGACCTTATGTGGCCCAGGACACAGGTCTGGGTCAGACGGTGTTAGCAACGCTTATAACCGCAGCTGAATTGCACAACACAGCTGTGCAGACGGCATCACAATCACAATGTTTTTTCGAATATTACCTGCACGCTCCTGAGATGAAGCCGGCGTCATTAACAAGACAGATGTCATCTGAGGTCCTTAATTTGGTCATGTTTTAGGGAACTATTTTAGGTATTCCTTCCAGTGCACAATAGCAAGTAGCTTAGGAACAAGCTAAGCAGCTAATGTGTTCATGAGCTTTAAGCTGTAATTATTCAAATGAAAACAAAAAAAAAAGGTTTGAAATATTTCATTTTACATGTAATGAATCTAGAATGTATGAGAGTATCATTTTTTTTATTATTAAATAAAAAAAAAAACCTTAACTATTATTATTATTATTAGTGAGAATTAGCATTTGGGGAAAACTTTAGTTTTTTAGTTTAAATTCTCATTTCAGACAGCTACTACACCAGGCATGATGTATGTTTTCACCTGTGCACTACTGTAATGTAAAATATTATATTGTCTATATAATTGACTTCATGTCAAATTGTATTCGCAGGATTTTAACACAATGTTTCCTTGCTAATGTAGCAGAGGGCAAACCAATCAACCCATGATGTATGGCCCTGACCTTTGCGACATCAGCCAGTGGGACAGGAAGCACACACATGTTAGGGCAAATTAAGAGCAACACACGGTTTCCACTTGATTGATGTGTTTCAGTTAAACAGACGCCGGAGGACAATACAGGTTTCTGGCAGAACCACATTCACAAGAACCATCATTTTTAATAACTACTATGAAGAACAAAGTAAATAAGAGTGTAAGTTTATTTCCTTTAACTAGGATTTCAATAGTTGATGTTTGTTATTATGTATTCCATTAAAAATATTTTCATCAAATGTTTTTTTTTTTTTAAGCTTTTGGTCGATTTTAAAAGGAAATTTTTTTATGTTATATAATCACAGTCCAAGGATGAAACATTATAGTATTTCTCAGACCATTTAATAGGAAACCATATCTTTAAATAGCATTTAATTATTTTTAAATAATTTTGTGTAGTTTCACATTTTGGTGGCACAGTGGCTTACTGGTTAGCACCGTTACCTAGTATCTCCAGGTCCCAAGTTTGTATGTTCTCCCCATGCTTGGTGGGTTTCCTCCAGGTTCTCCGGTTCCTCTCACAGTATAAGGTCATGCAGATTAGGCTAACTGGCGTTTCCAAATTGCCTGTTGTGTTTGAATGTTGACCGGAGGTCCTACCATGGTTGTACAAATAGGAACAAATACAATGGTCACCATTGGCCACAATATTCCCTAGTTGGAATACAGAGGCTCCTTGATGGATGGATGGATGGAGTTTCACATTTTAACAATAAAGCAATATGATTTAGCTCATAAACTCAAAGTCTTGTATTTTTTCATCTCATCACACATCAGACCAACAGGTTTGTGCTGAAAACATATCAATATCTCCAATACAGGTCCTTCTCAAAAAATTTGCATATTGTGATGAAGTTCATTATTTTCTGTAATGTACTGATAAACATTAGACTTTCATATATTTTAGATTCATTACACACAGACTGAAGTAGTTCAAGCCTTTTATTGTTTTAATATTGATGATTGTGGCATACAGCTCATGAAAGCCCAAAATCCCCATCTCAAAAAATTAGCATATCATGAAAAGGTTCTCTAAACGAGCTATTAACCTAATCATCTGAATCAACTAATTAACTCTAAACACCTGCAAAAGATTCCTGAGGCTTTTAAAAACTCCCAGCCTGGTTCATTACTCAAAACCGCAATCATGGGTAAGACTGCCGACCTGACTGCTGTCCAGAAGGCCATCATTGACACCATCAAGCAAGAGGGTAAGACACAGAAAGAAATTGCTGTTTTGGTGGTAAAAGATAAGATGTACAGCAGTGGGAAAAAAAATAAAATTTTAATCAGCTGAGTTCCTGGGGTAAAACCCCAATTATATTACATGTTCTCCCTGTGCTTGGTGGGTTTCCTCAGGGTACTCTGGTTTTCTCCCACAGTCCAAAGACATGCAGATTAGGATAACTGGGTTTCCAAAATTGCTGCCAGTGTGTGGATGCATGTATGAATGTTGACTGGTGGTCCTACCACGGTTGTAAAAATGGGAAGAAATCCAGTGGTGACAATTGGCCTCCACTGTCCCTAGTTGGAGAGGTTCTGAGGTTGAGTGATGAGGTTGAGGACCTGTGAAAGTCAGAATTTGCACACTATAATGGCAGCACCGTTTTGTACCCATGCTGCACTTATGTCATTATGTTTTAGAGAATAAAAAGTGATTCTGTACTGTGTAAAAAAAAAAAAAAGAAGCTATTTTTAAAATCCCCAACCTTTCACACACTTTCACTGTGCTAGCCAGCTGTGCTCTACAGGCTGCTTTGAAGACTTATTTGAGTCTCCACTTCCAGGGAGAAAGAGAGAAAAAGAGCGAGCGCCGCTTGCTGCAACAGTAGCCAGAGTCTGTCATATTCCATGATGCAGCTGCACCGTGCACCACGCCAGCCAGCCACTTGCCCCCCACAGCTGTTTGCTCAATAGTAGCAATAAAAGTGTAGCGTGTCATTATTCTCCATAGCGCTCTGGCCTTATCCTGTTACCCGGTCGAACAATGAACTGTGACTTCCACCTCCATTCACTGCCCTCTTTCTCACTGACATCATCAAAATACTTTCTTCAATAGGCTGCAAGGCTGCAGCTCCGATATCATTTATGGAGTAGAACACTGAGGAAAAACAGTGCATGAGTACATAAATATATAAATCATTCACCTGCAAATCTACTATGATTTTCCAATCATAACATTAATTATCTACATTTTAATTCATTCACTTTTAGTCGTATAGCTTTTAATGACAGAAAGCAAGACAAAGAAATCCAGACAAAGATTTCGATCCCTTATGAGTAAATCAGAGCAAGCTAGGCTTGTCTCAAGATCATTGTGTTACAGCTAAACTGGGCAGAAACAATAAGTCAAGGAAAAGTCCTGTGGAGAAGCACAGGACCACAACTCAACAGGAAAGTAAATAAATCAGAAAAATAAATGAGGTCAATAGTAATCCAATAACAATGGATTTACTGATCCAATAGTTTTTTTTTTTTTAAACAATTCAATTCAAAAATTATATTGTGATTTGTATACTTCTTTTAACAATAGTTGCGGTTAGCACTGTCGTCTTGCACCTCCAGGGTCTGGGTTCGATTCCCCGGCCAGGCTCGATTCCCGTCTCTGTGAGCATGGAGTTTGCATGTTCTCCCTGTGCTTGGTGGGTTTCCTCCGGGTACTCCGGTTTCCTCCCACAGTCCAAAGATATGCAGCTTAGGCTAATTGGCGTTCCCAAAAAATTGCCCGCAGTGTGTGATTGGGTGTGTGAGTGTGTGTATGTGTGTGTGCCCTGCGATGGATTGGCACCCTGTCCAGGGTGTACCCCGCCTAGTGCCCGAAGTCTCCTGGGATAGGCTCCAGGTCCCCGCGACCCTGATCACAGGATTAAGCGGTATAGAAAATGAATGAATGAATGAATGTCACAAATCAATTTGGCAGGAAACCAGATGTACTGTAGATCCATAATGAGTAAACCAGATGTGGCAAGGCAAAGCCTCCTGAGACGACATAAGGAAAAAACTAAGAAGAACACTTATCCTTAGATTTACAAATCTACAGTATCCAGGTGAGCCTATCCACTGAAGCATAGGTTGGGCATACACTATTTACAGTACGTTACTGATCCCAAGAGGCCCCAACTGGTCAGGATACAAAGAAAGTCATTACAATCATTGTATTTGATTTAGACAGACCAAATTCAATTCAAAATGTATTTGTTACATACACAAAACATCAGGAACACAAATTATATTCATACTAATCACTATTAATCAGTGGTAATCAGATTCAAACAGCTGGTTAAAGACGGGAACATTGAGCTGTAGTTGTTCATTGCCGTTCTATGGAATCGGAATGGTGGCAGAATCGGGGGGTCATTGCTGACTGTAATAGGGGAGCAGTGGCAGTGACAGGGATAAGATAAGATCTGTCTGAAAAGGAAGAATGTGTTGTCTGATGTTTTAAGATGTAATGTGTGTGAGACACGTCAGGATTTAAACAACCGCAAACTGTTAACAGCTAACTCAATGGTATTTTGGATAGAGTAAATCAGACCTTATAAGTGCTAAAGCTGTAGTGCGCAAACAACAAGGCATTAAAAGATCAGCTGAGATTGAGACTGATTAGCAGGCTTTTATTGTGGGATCATAGTGTGAGTGCAACTGGCAGCAGTAGACAGGGCTATAATTGGCTAGGTCACCAGAGCTTTGACACAGTAGCCAATAACGATAATTATTAATCTGTGTGTGTTTGTGTATTTTACGTGAATTGGGGAGACAGCAAGCACTGAGCTCTGAACTGAGCACTGCTTTTGATGAGCGATGTAAATGTGCAGGGCTCGCAACTCAACATTCAGTTCACAAGCACTTGTTGTTTTGAGAGCAACAGTATGTATGATATTTCCAACACGTTTGGAACACATCACACTTGACGCCAAATCTATTAGCGTATAGCCGTGTGTTGCTTGAAAGCAAACACTGGGGTGGCTTAATAACTCACAAAATTTGTGAGTTTTGGGTGAATTACTTGCAATATTGTGGGGGTCTTGTATCACCTCTTTATTGGGATTTCTGTGTGAAAATGGCTTATGAGATGTTGTATTATCCTTGCTTACATATCACCTACATCCTTGTTTTTTGGACACAGTGAGACTCTATTCCGGGCTGCTTCCTGTGCCTCTTTTTATAAGCACACAACTATTTTAGGACGACCTGGCTTGCGCTTCATTGGCGGTATCCAATGTAATGCCTTCCTCGGGACATTGGACATCTTTAGGGCAAGCTACAACCACCACAGATGGCATTGGATACCCTAGTATAATGTTGCTGATTTTGTTAGGTCATACGATTTTGACATTAATGGTGAAATGCTACTATCTGTCTCATATCTGCCTTTCTTTTTAACTGTCAAGACCTGAATGTTATAGAGGAGAACAGACTTGATGTTGCTGTTGTACAGCTTTCCTTTGGTTGTAATGGAAATCTGCTTAGACCTGCAGATGGATTGAGGTGTTCTGAGGGCTGAACTAGCTGGGCCAAGTCCAGCCTGGGTCTGCTTTTCTGTGCTACCCTCATGGCTGATCACACTGCCCAGATTAATGAAGGTAACTATTACACAAGACAAGATATATAGTTGGAAAATGTATCTACACAAACTGCAGTAACAGGAAAGATATTTCAGAAAAAATATACACAAGTACAAACTTGGGTAAGGCCTGATAGTATTTTTCCCCAAATAGTTTCAATAAAGTTACATCTTATAGGAATTAAAACCATTGCCAACTATTGAACATTAAGGGACCCTGCACCCGATGGTGATAAGCAGCTGGGGGAAAAAACACTGTAGGAGAAAAGAGAATAGAACAAGATAGATCTGGGAGACATCATGAACAACTCTCCCTCCATTTCATTGCTGGTGTGAAAGTGTGGAGATTCTTGATTGCGACCCTTCTGATGACAGGTATTTTCCAGGCCTGGACCACCACAATCACAGCTGTGGGGAATGTTACCAGGTTTCCCCTGCTGTATCTGAAAAGGAGTAGTGTTCACATAACTGATCTGGAGTCTGTGCATAGTTGTCTTGGTCAGCTGATAACACCAGCCAAACCCATGTCGTCACCTTCAGCTGAAGATTCAGGAGAATCTGAGAGTACAGCAACAGGCCAGAGGTTTAGAGGGTCAAGCATGTGTGCTAGTGCTTTCAGCAGCTCACTCCACTGATAAGGTTCGACGCCTGAGGAAAGGCAGGGAGGGTCAGTCATTAGAACTGGCAATATGATTGAAAAGAATATCTAAATTACTGTATTTTTATAAAGTAAATCTTCCTAGCTAATGTTCATGGTGCATAGAGTAATGTTTTTTCTTGCGGTAAAATTCCTAAGCTAAAATTCTCGAGTTAAAGTTTCTGAGGCCCATAGCCGGAGGTCGAGAGAGAGCTGATTGGCCGAGCTCTCTCAGAGGGGAGGGATGAGAGGTATTTTGTGCTCCCACATTAATCACGGCTTTACAGCCAATCAGGGGCGTCTGTGAGCTCGCGCAAGCGGAAGGAGCGGATAGCGCTGTCCTCCGAGTGTGTTACGCCTCTCCCAACGGTGCGTGAGCGAGCAGTTGGAAAAGATGCGGTTGGCTGGCGTCACGCGGTTCGGAGGAAACACGTAATACTCTTTGGCCCTCCCGACTGAGTGGTAGTAGTAGCCTTAATGTGGGAGCCCCCTAGTGACCGGGAGGAATTGGAAAAATTCCACACAAAAAAAATAAAATAAAATAAAATAAAAAATATGTAAAAAAGTTTCTGAGGCAAATGGTTATAATGTGGGTTAGCTTGATCATTTTTTTTTTTACTTCAATCAGCAAAAAATATTCAGAATACAATACAAATACAGAATTCGACTTTTGTTACATACATTTTCTGAGACTAATGATTGTTGTGTCTGTTAGCTTTTTTTTTTTACTTTAATCAGCAAAGAATATCCAGAATACAATTAAAATACAGAAGTAAAATAAAGTAAAGTATTTTTTTCTTGAGGTAAAGTTTCTGAGGCAAATGTTTTTTTTGTGTGTGTGGGAGAGCTTGTTTTTTTCTTTACTACAATCATTCAAAAATACTCAGAATACATTCATTAATAGATACAGAACATTAATGTTTCCTTATTATGCAAACAAGCTGTGGACTATTTATGATGTTCTTGAGAAACAAAATGTTAAAAGTGGACTTAAGCTATGGGTAGAATTTTAGCTATATGATTGTTGTAAGAGAAACCTCTTCAATTTTGGCAGGAATGTCAGATAAGGATAACAATGTTAAACTTTTCTGAAGACACTAATTCTGTTTAAAGGGGATTTTTACAATAAATAAGGGTTGTATGTATGTGGTACTAGTGTAGTCATCCATGCTGTTGATGAAAGCAGGGAACCTATTTACTAAAGGATATGACGTGGCTCTAAACATCAAGTTCTTAAGGTGCTTGAGGTTCTTCAGTTTAGGTTTTAGAGATAAATCTCCTGAGGTAATATTTCTAAGCTAAAGGTGCTAAACGTACGTTTTGAGATAATGTTGTTACAATAACATTCCTGAGTTCCAGTAATAAAGATTTTGAGGTAAACTTCCTGTGTTTAGGTTTTTGAGGTAAAATTTCTGAGAGTATGCTTTCAGATGTATTTTTAGATAACATTCTTATCTATCTTGTCAAATTAACACTCTTTAAATGTAAATTTTTTTCATGATATGAATATTATGTAATCCAATTTTTACTCCATCCCAATGATCTATTATTTGAGATTCTTTATATATATATATATATATATATATATATATATATATATATATATATATATATATATATATATATTTTTTTTTTTTTTTTTTTTTTTTTTTTTTTTTTTCTCTCTCTCTCTCAAAGAATAGATCAGTGGGATGGAGTAAAAAATTACAGGATTACATACTGTTCATGCAGTTCTGGGCATATGTGCTGAAGACACCGACTCCTCTAAAGTGCATTAAGCTCTCTAGAACATCACAGCTGAACTGGGCACTTTACAACAACACCCAGTGTTCCTTATCACCAGCTGTCTGGATCAGTGTTGTGGCGCTGCCGAGACTTGCTCTGATAACTGGAAGTTTCCTGAGCAAATGAAATTATGTGAAGGTCTCACCCAAGGAGAACTCCTGAGACTGGGATGCTGCTGTCTGGAGGCCACGAGTCATGTTTTTTCATCAAAGGATGTTTGGGTTTCTTACATAGAAAAAAAAGTTGCTGAAGGAACATGGTAAAATGAGCACGCGCCAATGTTTTGGAAATAAACTTCACCTTGTATTTGGGTCAAAGCTCACGCTTTAGATTTGTACAGTAAATTTACATTCCATTCACAATCAAATGCGGTTACAAAAGGTGTCGCAACAACCAAAATGTCAGGGTTGTTACTTTTATTAAATTAGATATCATAGTGTTCTGTTGTATATGTTCCTTATCTGTTATAGTTTCTACGAAATTTTATATTGTTGTTTTTTGTTTAATAAGTGCCTCCAGAATTCCATATCCAGAATGCATCCCACATCACACAAGAAATTCTTACCATATCCTCCTGATCTCCAACCTGGTGGTTATAGTTTTTCAGAAATAACATAATTTTTATGAGAAAGGGATTAACATGAAATTCAAACTGATTCCTGTCAACTAAATGGACATGTTAACAACATTTGTTTGCTTGTTTGTTATTTTTGTTGTTAAGACTTTAATAATTATAATTAATACAATACCCTTTTTCTTAATGCAGGGTGGTGGAGCGGATAGCATTGTCACATGACAGTTCCTGGCTTTGATTCTGAGCTTACATTGATGTCAGTGTGGAATTTTTCATCTTCTTCTCATGTCCATGTGGATTTCCTCTATGTTCTCATGTTTTCCTCCTATTTCCCCAAAACATGCTGGACTGATTACATTACAATTGTCCTGAATCAGGAGAAGATCTCAGGAAAAGCCAGATCTATTGACACTCTGAAAAAGTGAGAAATGAGACATCATATCACTGGTGATTGCTAGGCTAGTATACAGTAGACCTGCTCCTCTTTTATCCTAAGTAAAAGTGTCAGGTTTATTAGTTTGGGAGTTGGGCTAAGAGTGATGCTCAGCACAGATGTCGACGGCTTCTCCTCCCACGTTTAGTTTGATGTCCTTTGCAGAGGAGATTAGACATGGCTGCTGGTTTCGGCCGGTGCCACGTGCATATATCTTTCCCAGACTGTATCCTGCTGGCCGGGCCTGAGATTTCACAGCGGTCGGGTCACTTTATGTGCGTCCAATGACTTCCTCCCTCTTGGCTGATAATGACTTAAACACATTTACTTCTAGCCATGGGTGTCCAGAGCAGCTGTAGTGTCGGGGCACGAGAGCAGACAGCCACTAATCCAGCTTTAGGTTATCACAAACGTAGTCAACCAGCCAACCTGCAGTACAGTGCTAAAGTGTTGAACCACACCTCATTTCATATTTTGTTTTCAAAGAGTCACTCTTTCTTGTATCTTAAAGTAGTCTTGATAAATATTTTTTCCAGGCTTCATGAAGGACCTTTTGGATCTCATTTTCATCCTGTCCTTCTACTCGGCCAGTTTCAGAGGAATGTTTTTTGCTTGTTAAGCCAAAAAACACAGAGACCTACAAACAATTTAAGCATTAAAAAGATTACTTAATGCATGAACCAGTGAGAAACAGGTGCAGATGACAGATGATCAGGCTGGTAATGAGTATGCTGGTGATGCTGAATGCTGCGTGGTTGGAACCGATGAGAGGGGAAATGAGGTTGCTGCTGAGGCTGTTATATTTACTTTCACAACAGCCTCATTCCTCATGGCAAGGATTCTACAAGATGTGAATCTCACACATTCATTTGAGATTCTGTTCCAAGTTCACATAGTATCTTGAAATTCCGGTGATTTTATAGTCTTTCCCATTTTGCCATTCCCAAATATGTTCTGTACACCTGTTTTCTCTGGTTAATGAGAAGGCCACTGTACAGTGACCTTATTGCACTGCATAATCATACTGAAGTATGATCTGTAATTTGTGCTCAGCAACAATAGTCAGACAGGTTGTGGTAGTCGAGCGATGATTTGTTTGTATCAACAGTCTCAAAGTGTGCTGAGAAAACATTTCCCACACCATTACACCACCTCTACCAGCATGGACTGCTGACCCAAGAAAGGTTGGCTCCATAAATCCATGCTGTTGTGGCCAAATTCTGACACTACTGTACCATTTATAAGCTTTAGTGGATGTTGAGATGCATCAGGCTAGCTTTTGGTTGTTTTTCCAGTTTTTAACTGTTTTGGTGGTCCTGGACCTCCGCTGACTCTCAGGGTTCGATATTTTGTGTAGTCTGAGATCTTTCCCACCCACCACAGATATTTAGAATGGTTATCTTATTTACTGTAGTCTTTCTGTCAGGTCTAATCATAAAAACAAGGCATTTTCATGCACATAATTGCAACTCACTGGATGTTTTTTTCACCATTCTGAGTAAACGCTGCAGACTGTTGTGTGTGAAAATCTCAGGAGATCAACAGTTACAGAAATACCCAAACCAGCCCATTTGGCACCAACAATCATGCCACAGTCAAAATGACTATGATCGCAATTTCCCCCCATTTTGATGGCTGATATGAACATTACCCAAAGCTGTTGGCCCGTATCTGTATTCACGATTCTTTTGTGTGGCATATATTCTTGTGTATTGGTGCACTGACTTTAAAATGTATTTTTAATATTATTTTTATTTATTTATACTTATTAGCAATGGTAAAATGTTGGCATTCCTCTATATAATCCTTCAGGTGATGTGCTTTAAACTATTCACAAAGCATAGCATCCTATGTAGTAGGAGTGAATGACTTGCTAAGTTTGTTTAGCATTGTAACAAAACCTGGTATTGTGATATTATATTGGATCCCGTCCCTCTTTTTGATGCATTGCACTTCTACCCACCAATTTACTCACTCACTCACCTTCTATACCGCTTTATCCTGTATTCAGGGTTGTGGGGACCTGGAGTCTACGAGGCGGGGTACACCCTGGACAGGGTGCCAATCCATCGCAGGGCACACACACATACACACACTCACACACTCATTCACACACTACAGGCAATTTAGGAACACCAATTAGCCTAACCTGCATATCTTTGGACTGTGGGAGGAAACCGGAGTACCCGGAGGAAACCCACCAAGCCCGGGGAGAACATGCAAACTCCATGCACACAGAGACGGGAATCGAACCCGGACCCTGGAGGTGCAAGTGCTAACCACTACAAGTGAGAGTAGTTCAATATAAAGCAAGCCTTGGAGACCATATCTTTCTTACATGGCTCTTTGGTTTAAATTTTTGGCCATTTTTTTTTTTTTTTTTTTGCATTGCATTCCATCCCATAAAGATTATCAACATTATTATATCCCACAAATAAACATTTTCAGCACGTATTATGGATTACAAATGATTAAAGTTATTGCAAGGGGCCAGGTTTAGATCTTATGGATTTGCATATTTTGTTACATTTGTCTATTTACACGGCGACGCGGTGGTGTAGTGGTTAGCACTGTCGTCTTGCACCACCAGGGTCCGGGTTCGATTCCCCGGCCAGGCTCGATTCCCGTCTCTGTGTGCATGGAGTTTGCATGTTCTCCCCGTGCTTGGTGGGTTTCCTCCGGGTACTCCGGTTTCCTCCCACAGTCCAAAGATATGCAGGTTAGGTGAATTGACATTCCAAATTGCCTGTAGTGTGTGAATGAGTGTGTGTATGTGAGTATGTGTGTGTGCCCTGCGATGGATTGGCACCCTGTCCAGGGTGTACCCCGCCTAGTGCCCTAAGTTTCCTGGGATAGGCTCCAGGCCCCCGTGACCCTGTATATAAGGATAAAGCGGTACAGAAAATGAATGAATGAATGAATGTCTATTTACATAAGTTACTATCATGCTATCTGCTTACAAGAAAAAAAAACTCTTCATAGTTGTGACTTTCCTATTAGGTTCAGTTAAGCACTGGTTTCCTTTAGCCTTGTTTAATTATTTAACCGTTTATTGGAAAGCATGAGGTCAGTGTGCATGAGGAAGTGTTTTATTCCAGCAGTGAATATGGATCAGAAATAACAAAACAAACACATCAGAACAGATTAGAGCGAAAGTGTGCATCCTCGGTTGGTGCCACACACAACGTGGAATGTGTGTATTATATGGAGGGGGGATTTGGGGGTGTGCTTGAACAATGGAAGCTGTGTGCATAGAATGGAAATCCAAGGCTTCCTTAAGCTTCTGGATCCCAACAGGAAGCTTAGGTCCTAGGAACAGGAAGTAGAAAGGGGGCACCTGTCTTATATGTAAATGTCTTCTGTCAAGTTCTGTGAATTGGGTCAATATACTGTTAGGATATTGAATTAATCTTTGCGCTTCTTAAAGATCAGTTCTTGATTTGTACTTAAAAAAAAAACACACAAATTCCAAAAACATTCTGCCGCCACGCAGCAGCACACAGCAGCGGATGAGATTAGCTGGACCGAAAGCTTGCTCCGAAGCTGAGAATGGCAGGAAGGGCCCTATTATTCTAAGCCATTCTGTGCAGCGGTGAGCCGTGCGACGCCTGGAGCCCGTCTGCAATGTTCTCGCTCGCCAGGATATCCGACTCGCGACCGCCGCTCCCACTCAACTCCAAATATTTCACTCCTGAGACGGATGGCGCTTCCTGATATAGGATGCACTCGCTTGTCTCTGTGTGACCTTAAACACTAATAAAGGGCCTATAATACGTCCCGAGAGTCAAGAGGTCCCGAGCCTGGTGGCCAGGGCTATTGTGAGGTTCCTGCTCACTGGAAAAACAAAAAGATGTTGGTTTGTCTCTGAGCTCCTGGACAACAATAAGAAAAACCTGAGGTTCTGTTTGCTTAGAGAGAGGCTGTTGTTTTAGTAAGTGTGGAGAAAACTCTACTTGTGCACATAGAAACAATCACTTCCATGTGTGATGTCATACTATGGGCTTGTGTTATTGAAAGGGTCAGCATTTGCCAAATGTCCATGTATAGCGTACATTTATGGATATCGAAATATTATACATTTACATTGTGTTAAATGCATGATGTTGATACTTCAAACTTTTCTAATTGTGCACATTCAGACATTAGTCATTTATGTGCAATATGAATAAGCTGACCGCCATGTACCTTGAAAGTTTATCATTAAATTGTGAAAAGTATGATTATTGAAAAATGATACCATGTATTGTACTATGTATTAATAGTAATTTTTTTGGTGATGATATTGTAACAATATGTGCATTTACATGGAACCTAATATCACACTATTGATGAGAATAATAGGCGAAAAGTAAAAGAATCACAATAAAATCGCATCATGTAGACACCTGACTGAACCCGATCCCAAATCCCAGAATGAGGGGGTATAAACTTTTGATAATCCATTCAATAACTGATGTAAACACTTTATCTGATTCTCGTTTGTGACATCAGGTATTATGTCACACATGTTAGTTTTGGTGAAATGGATCCTCCTCATAAGCGGCCACATCTCAGCAACCGAATATGACACAGTAATAAATTTGATATCAAAATGGTATCAGGAATCTGAAAATATGCATAACCCAAATCACCCAAAATGCAACAGATTTGAGGTAACATATATTCTTTCTGCACGTGTTTCCGGGAGAAAATTATTAAACTCATTAAACTATCTCCAACCCATAGTTGCTTTTATCTAATGGATATCTGTCTGAGGCAGGATCTTGTATTTCTCATGCATTAAACCATCTAACCAATCACAGATGAGACCGAATTCATGTAACCAGTCAAAACACAGAAGGAGGCATTTGCAGGGAAAAAAAAAAAAGGGAAGCCTAACATAACCTCACAGTTGAGAAAAATATTTCCACTTCTGTTATATTTCTGGCAGATTAAACGGTTCCCAGCAAACAGAAGCATTTATCAGATCAGATTGCATGTAAACAGTGAAGTTGGAAATCTCTAATCGGAATGATTTCAATGAGATTGCAAGTTGAAACCTGTGACTTAAATTACAGATTAAAATGTAAACTTTTAGGTTAAAAATGTCAAAAAATTATTAGAAATCCTTTAAATATCTCCTATCATACGGTATATGCCTATTCCATTCTATTTAAAAGGAAAGAAAGAAACTATCCCATGTTTTGAGGTTGTTAGATGTTTTTGTAACAGACAAAGTTACACTTTCCAGAGTCACATGAGCTAATTCTTCCTTCGACTTAGAATTATTTGTGTGCCGTTAGTTTTTAAGCACACACTGGCAGAAGTCCTAATGCCTGGGCAACACTTGGTTGCCACGAAGCAGTTAACTTTGTATAAGCAAAGGCCACTCTGCGAGTGACTAAGGGCAGCCTTGTGTTGGGAGGGAGGGCTCAAAACCGTGGCCGCTGCTGTTGTTTTCATTGTGTGCTCGGGACGCGGGGAGGGCAAAAAAACAATAATGCATGTAATGCTGATTTTGGAACTCATCCACACAACTTTTCCCAGACTGGCCAGCCTTGGGAACGGCTGATAGCGTGGCACACCAGGGCCGGGCGTCTCTCTCTAGGCACTGGGGCCGAGTCGGTCGCTTGCACACGGCAACTATGTACGGGATGAAAGGAATCCTTCCTCTTGCCTGGGAAAAGAAGAAACACACACAAACGCAGAGAATGAACCTTCACGCTGAGCCATCTTGCAAGGCTGGAGCCGTTTTGAATCGCGCTCTAATTATTCCCAGAGGGCGCAGCGGCATATCCTCTGCTGGGGGCTGAATCATCGCCGCACACTCCTGCCTCTATTCTAACACGACAATTGGCTACGGATGCACTGTGCAAACAAACTGACTGACAAAGGTCATAATAAAAGAATTAACAAACCCTGCAATTTACAAATTCCTATTTGATTACATTTTATTTGTCGTAGACTATAGGCATTTCTCATATGGAGACGATAGAGATTTACAGCGTTAGTGAAGTTAACAGTAATGTCAAAGGCCATTTTACAATTCATCTCTTCTCATACGTATATCTAGCCTAAGTATTATGGGTGTTGTTAGCTATTTTGTTACATAAGTCTAAAATTTCTGGAAATAAAAAATAAATATAATTTTAAAAAAATACAAAGAAATGCAGGTAAAAACTTTTTTTTTTTCAGGACACATGCCTAGGCTAGAACAGTTGAATCCTGGTAAAATAGGCAAGAGCTTTCTGAATTTACAGGAAATTTGATTGACAGATGAGTTGAGACATCAACCCTGTCTAGTTTTCAGAGCTTGGGATGCAACAAGTTTTTTCAATGTATTATTATTATTATTATTATTGTTGTTGTTGTTGTTGTTGTTGTTGTTGTTGTTGTTGTTATTATTATTATTATTATTAATATTATTATTATATTTAACCAAGAAATATTACAGAAAAAAAGCCACTCGAACTTTAATGTACAACTAACAGCATTCAGCTGGGGTTGAGGCTGAAAGGACGTGGACTACTTAGATGTCCTCTCAAATTACCATAAGATTCCAGCAAGTTATATGACCTGCACTGTCCTTAATTCATAACCTAATAAGACTTACCAAAAAAAAACGTATAAAGGGAGACATCCATCAGCAAGGGAAAACGAGGGAAACTCCGGGGTGAGTAAAGCGGCTTTAATTAGCTCGTTGGTTCTCACACACACACACACACACACACACACACACACACACACACCTGGAAGAGAGCTGTGCTATGAGAGGCTGCTGACAGGATGACAGGCGGCGAGCCAGGGGCACGGGGTGAAGCCGAGCCCATAAAACCTGGCGCTATAAAAGCTTCACCTGGTCACAGTGATGACAGGACAGAACATTTACTTTATGACTGGATAAAGAAGGAGAGCAAGAAGCAGTCCAGCAAATCTGGATTTATTGAGGCGTCCAAAAAAACTCTATGGATTCAAGTGATTATTCGACCTCAAATGTTTGTTTATTTATTTATTTGTTTGTTTATTTATTTAATTTAATTCACTCTGTTGCAAACTTCTTTTCCACTAGTTTTTGGTTAAGTTTGTTTATAACAATGATTTATATAGTGGTTCCTGTACTACAAATTCTATGTTCTATGTCCTCTGAATTCTCATCTCAGTCCATTCTGCAGCCATCATGTGCATAGCAGCTTCCCATTTTTTGTATTAAAGAAGCTAACTTGATTTTCCCCCTAATGTGACCTCATATAATAACATACCCCACCCCAAGCTTGTTGCTCAGCTCTGCTTTTTTTCTTGGTTGTTTTTTTCTGGAGGAGTGTGGCTCAGCAGTAGCTCATTTACATAAACACTGAAGCAGCACATTTGGAGGAGGAGTGAAACTGAGGTAGCTGCATTAACTGTTGCATTAACAGATACACTTATACACCTTGAAATGTTTACATAGTTACATTACTATACATACAATAGTTACATTGCTAAACTTAAATGATAATCTCTCCAAACTGAAATGCCTAGTTAAACTGTGTGCATAAATATTGGACCCCTTGCAGTTAGTGCATGGAAAGTGGCAGAATTTTTGGTTATAGTACTGGAGCTCTTTTCAGGGAGACCAGGCCACTGATTGAGGCGGCTGCTGTCAGCCAAATCTGTTGGAGACCTTTCCGTAAAAAGCAATAAAGCAAAGAAAGAAATCGCAGCGAAGTGTCACTCAATTCACATTCTCAATGTTGACGTCTTCTTGCCTCATAATAAAAAGTGCACAATATGGTTTGATGTTTTTGTAGACAATTTTGATATTGGTCATTTTATTGCTGTGATAATGAATTAGGTTTTTATTTTTTTAAATCTAAGCTGAAGTTAAATTGTGTAATAGTGATCCTCTTTAATAGACCCAACATTTTGGGGGGGAAAATTTGCATGTTGGTTTTGCTATAGTAAAATATCCTGATATCTTTATATGTTTTATTACGGACATTTTTAGAGAAAGAGAAACTGGGATAAGTTGTCTGTGACTTCTCACGACACTTATGTACTTTCTCAGAAACAATCCAAACCACTAAACTGTGAAAAATTAACGTGAGAAAGGTCAAGCACTGCCCTGGTTCACAATGGTAGCTGGGCATTTCCCTGGTTTTATGTCATGTTGGTTCAATTGGGCATAGAGCAAACACAAACAGTGTGGAGAATACGGTGGCGAGCGGGCGCCTCACGGCTGGCAGAGAGATCCCGCCGGCCCCTGACGGCCCTCGCTGTGCCTTCTCTCACATGGTGATTGGGTTTCAGTGTTGCGCCGAGCTGTGGGAACACAGCCTGTTACACTGGCTAGATGCCTGGGAGAGTGTGTTACGCTCCACTAGGGCGAAGGCACATGACAGAGGGATGTGTGTGTGTGTGTGTGTGTGCGTGTGTGTGTGTGTGGAGGAAGGAGGGAATATGTGTGTGTGTGTGTGTGTGTGTGTGTGTGCCCCAAAACAATGCCCAGTTAACCCAGGAAACCGCTCATTGAACTGGAGTCTCCAGTATGTGCCTGTGTGGGTACATGTGTTAATCTGTGTACATTGTTTTTAAATTAACCAAGGCACAGAAAAGCAGACTTTAAACCAGGGACACGTCACATTACTATAATATACACAAGGAATAGATTTAAACAGAGTATATGTCCATATTTAAGAATTACTGATTAATTACCTTTACCCAATGGATAATGTTTTAGCTCTTATGTAACCCACAGTCTCCATACGCCCCATAAGCCCCATGGTCTCCATAAGCCTTAATTAGTTATAGAACTAAAGAAAATATGTAGAAACCATGCAATTATCAGTAATTGAATTTTTAGAGATTGAAACCATAAAGGGAGTTTTTAAATCGACATTTATTAAATAATGTATGATATGATATTTGTGCACAAATTAAATATATTTGTAGTTTTGCTAAAAATTTTTAATACATTTTATATGTTTGATTTATTTATTATTTTATGCTTAAACAACATTTAAAACGGAAACACTGAGAATACTGTAGGAAGGTTTCTCTAAAACCACAGTGAACAAAACCTAGCATAAACGTTGCTGTAGTTATGAGATATATTTCAATCTCTGTATATTTAATCATATACAATAGTGTTTTCAGACAGGAAAACCAAAAATCCCCCCCCCCCCCCACCCAAATGAACAAAACAAATCTATTTTTATTCAAGTATTCTAGTTTTTATTATAGGCCTGTAATTCTGTGCTCTAAATGATAAGGATGATGCATTTTAAATGTGCAACTCTGTATTCGCAAATTTCTCAGTCCAAAGACTTCCATCAAATTGAATGGCTTGTTTTCGTCTCTCTCCTGGAGTCTTTGTCACACTTTAAAGTTAGTTGGAGTCACAGGAGACTTATGGCTGCATCCCAAACAGTTCGGTATTTTCTTCTTGGATACTGCACTTTTCCTTGTCGCTGTGGTGATCAAGGAGGCATCGTTTCTACCTTTACTAAATGCTTAATGATAAACCCGACTAAATGTTCATCTTATTTTCTGTGCAATAGAGTCTCCACAAGCCGTAATTAGTTATAGAAATAAAGAAAATATGCAGAAATCATGCAATCATCAGCTATTTATTTTTTTCCAATTTTATTTTTAAAACATTCTAATAATTATTTTCCTATTTTTTAAAACTTTATAGTAATGATTTGAAGATATAGTACTGTGCAAAAATCTTGAACCAATTTTCATTTCTTCATATTTTGTTTCCAAAGAAAGATTTTTATGTGTCTTTTAAAGTTATCTTAAGGAATACTTCTCCAGGCTTCCGGAAGGGTTTTTTTGGCTCTCATTTCTCCGTACTTGGCCAGTTTCAGAGGAATGTTTTTTGTTTTTTAAGCCACACAGTGGCCTATGAATCATGCAAGCATTAAACAAATCCATCTAAACTAAGGCATAAACCAGTGAGAAACAGGTGCAGATGATTTTAGGCAATTTCATTTAATTTAATATGGAGAAGACTTTTGCACAGTATACTGTACATAAACTGTTCATACACTTTACTACAGGTATCATGATCCTTACTAGTAGTAAAAAAAAATGGTACCATGAGAGCAACAAGGAAAGCATATGTAGACATTACTTCATCCCATATGCATCTGGCAAAACATACAGACTGGTAATAAATAAAGAAGGACACTTCAGAAGAAGTTTCTGCAGCTTCACCTTCTGCAGTCAGACAGCACATAACTTCTGATTGTTTCGGTCTGACCTGCTGTAATGTTTGCACACACTATACAGTACATTATCACTCTTTGCGCTTGTAATGCTGTACATAGTCATTCCTGTTTCATGGCTACTGTACTAATCTGGATATAAAAGATAAAGTCCACATAATCGGTATCAGTTTTGCTTTATTGTCAGTGTGCACTAAAGCGCCACAAAGACTCAACAAGTTTTGCAATATAGATCATCCATTTTTAATTAAATCTTTCAAGTCTTCAATAGAAGAGATCAGATATTAGATGCACAGGATATATTAATTCAAGATATTGAATATACAGTATACATTATTTGTTTTAAATTATATTTAAAAATTGTAAAAACCTTCCCTTTATTTCTGTATACATGACCTTGCAGGAACAAATGCTGCAGTTTAGAGTACAGTAAGTTATGTTATTGTCTATGTATATCTATTAATTATAGTATTTCATTGTATTATTATGGTTTAAATGGATAATACAAAAAGAAAGTAGAATAGGCCTCAATATCACCCAATCTTCATACATTTAATATTGTTTCTGTTATCTAAAAATAAAAAGTGATATCACGGAGGTGTCCTACAGTATTGCCATGGATGGATTATGACACAATGAGCCCCTGGACACAGATATGCACACGGTCCCGACAGCTCCATTAAGAGCAAATAAACCCAGCTCTGAAAGAGACACAAATTGACCATGTGTTGTGTCACTTTATGGTCATTCTGTGGGTCTTTGATGACTTTTTGCAGTTTTTACATCTCTGTGAAAGTTTCCTGTCTTGTCATGGTCTTTTTATTCTTTTGATTGTGAAAAGCTGCTTCGCGACAATGACAATTGTTAAAAGTGCTATACAAATAAAATTAAATTTAATTGAATTGAAAATTTTGTCTTTGAGAGAGAATTCTACATCTCTGAGAAGATGTTCTGTTTCTGTTTGTCTTGCAACTTTAATGGTCGTATTCACTCACTCACTATCTATACTGCTTTATCCTGTATACAGGGTTGCATGGCCTGGCGTCAATCCCAGGAGACTTATGGCATGAGGTGGGATATACTCTGGATCCAGTCCTTAGCATGGCACACACATGACACACTCACGCACTTGTTTACACGCTATGGGCAATGTGGGAACGGCATTTAGGTTAAGTTCAGCCTTTAATCGTCACATATATATTATTGCAAATTAAAATTCTTTATTCTTTGCAAAAACAGGGTTAAGGGCCTGGCTCAAACCTGGCAGAGCTGTGGCTTATAACCTACAATAACCCAATAACCTACAGCCTTATCCGTTTGGGCCACGTTAGCCTAGTCTGCTTGTCTTTTTCGACTGTGGGAGGAATCTCTATGCACACAGACCCCAGGCGAGGATTGAACCCGGACCCTGGAGGTGCAAGGCCACAGTTTATACCACTACACCCCAGTGCAGCCAGGTGCTTTGCAATTGAAGCCAAGGGGCCACACAGCCAGGTAAGTCTGTAATTCAATAGCCCCTGCCTTTCTACTGCGCATCCTTTTCTGCCCATGCTAACCCTTAGTAATGCATATTTCTTACTGCCGAAAATGGTGTACTTTACTGTTTAATTCATATCTATGACTGGTATTGTTTTTGATATTGGTACATTATTTTGAGCATAATCTTAGTCAGCTAGCACGAAACACTATTGTGTGGATTCTGTGTCCCCCCCCCCCCCCAACCCCTCCTGCTGTGATGTGGGCGTTCCCACACAAAAAAAAAAGTGGGGTAGTGGGCGTGTCCTGTAAGGGATGTGGGCGTGTCGGGAAAGCGCCCGAGGCTCGAGCGCTCCGTGGGAAAAGCAGCTCGAAGGGTACAAGAAAAAAAAAACACATCAGGCAGACAGGCGCGCGCGCGCCACGACCAGCTGTGCGCACATCGCTCGCGCTCCGATCGCTCAAGCCGTGAAGCACGCACTCGCGCCGACATGAAGCGGCCGTGTGAGGACAGCACATCCGACAGCGACATGGACGAGACCATCGACGTGGGCAGTGAGAATAACTACCCCGCGTGAGTGCATTTATAGAAGGGTAGAAGTTTTATACCGTGCATGGCTTTAAATGAGGAAGAAACAGAGCTGCATTTCAGTTTTGGGAAGGCAATTCTGCTGCCTTATACACGTAGTTACTGTGCATTTATTACATCTATAACCCTGAAGGTGGTGATGAAAGTGTTCGCACTTATTTATGCAATCAAAATGCATGAAAAACTGACGTGCAAAAATGACTAAGCATAGTAATAACTAAGCATATAACATACATTCTTCTGTCGCAGGGCTTAAATGGTTAATTAGCATTTGTTTATTGTTTAACATTGATCCTGTGTTGAAATTAAAAGAGAAATAATTTATAAGGAAATCTGTATAGGAAATTACACACTGCAGAAAAAAGTCAAACTGAACGTGTCATAATTTCTGCACATGCTCTATATATGTATGGAATGTCAAGTGCATTCAACAATTGCTCAATACTTTTTTTATTTGTTTTTATATTGTACGTAGTAAAAAAAACTGTTTAATATTAGCAGACTGAGATGGGCATTAAAGAAGAACAAAAACTTGCTTTGTAAGGTGCCAATAATTCTCATCCTAAAAGTGGCGCCTTAGTTCAACAGGTGATCTTGCTATTTTATTATTTCGTAATAATTTATTCCAATTTGATATTATCATGTATCCTATAATTCCAGATTAACGTCCATGAACTAATGTAAATAACATTTGAACTGGCATGAAACAACAGCAACAACTATAATTAGTTTTTCTTAAATAGTTTAACTTGTTTAGGCGTAACATGCTATAGTTAATTATACAGTTAATTTCCATCCTTAGAAAGAAATTCCTCTTTTCTTTGTCTTTAATCTATAAAAAAAAGAGAGAGAAAACTTTGAAGATAACATTCCAAAATTATCCCATCATTTATATTTAAAATTTTGTGCACATAGACAAGGGGTGGGAAAAATGGGTGAAACTATCACATCAGGAATCTCGGTAGCGTTTCTGCCATACACAATTTGCATCATACTGTTACGAAAACGCGAGCGTGCTATGCATAAGTGACGGTCACAAAGAGTATTTGTTAAACTTTGACAAACATTATAACATTTTAAAGATAAATGTGGTTTCAATTGCCTTGTAATTATCATAAACATTTAAACACTTGATTAAAAAGGTATCACAATATCCATATCTAAAAAATTAATTTTGTGACATAATCGATGATGTATCGCGACCCGTTCCAAATGATGAGGACACCACCTTAAACTTCTGGATTTGAATTAAGAACTGAAATGACCAAATCATTTAGTCCACTTCTTTTGGAGGGTGCCAATAATTATCCAACTGAAAGAGGCATTTCAACTCTGCAGGTCCTAATGCAATACTCTAAGATTTACTTTGATCCTTGTGGGTTTTATCCTGCCCTCTATAAATTATAATAATGGACATTGTTTGATCCATAATTTTTTTTATATAATTAATATTAACAATAATATTGAATAAAGAGGATAAATAAAATGAATCAGTTTCCAGGAACTGAAGAACCATTTGAATTAGAATTTATCTCCATTAAGCTTGACTTTTTATATAATGATTGTTTACGGTAATTGTTAAAGTGTCACCTCACCTGTAAGATTCAATTGAACACTGTGAGAGTTGATTCATTGATTCAACAATATGAGTCCATTCGACATTGTAAAAACTGAAACAGTCTGTTCAACACTGTAAGATTCGATTCAATGCTGTAACTGTCAGTTCATGACTGTAAGAACTCATTCAATGGTGTAAGAGTCAGTTCATTACTGTCAGAGTCGATTCAATGTTATTAAGTCAATGCAATGTAAAATTACTATATTATTATTATTATTATTATTTTAATGCTGTAAGTGGCAGTTCACTTTAAATAGCTGTTAACATAAAACTAATCAGGAAATGTACAGTGTGTAGTTCTTTAGTAAAATAAAATCCTAATAGTTGGTGACTCCCTGTGGTATAAGAGGAATAAAACATTTCACGCTGCTGATATCAGAAAAAGATGGGAGAGGTAAGAGTAGGTCTGCTTCGTCCCCTCATCATTGATTGTTTTCCTCTAACAGCACACCCCATCTGGTTTTATTCGTCATTTAGTCAATCCATTTCTCTATATCTTTCTCATTACAGCCAGAGCACCAGCTCATTTCTGAGATGTGCTTCTCCCACCACCACCTCGCAGGTCATGGCCCGGAAAAAACGCAGAGGGGTGAGCAACTCAGCATCGACGTGATTATTACAGATAACAGACGTGTTTATGAATATGCAGTATTCAGCGGTGCTGATTTATTTTTCACGCAGATAATCGAGAAGCGACGGAGAGACCGGATCAATAACAGTTTATCGGAGTTACGCCGCTTGGTGCCGACTGCTTTCGAGAAACAGGTGAGTGTAAGAGAGAAATGATTAGAACTGATATATGTTGGATATGTAAAATGAATTATATAATAATTAGAAAAAGAAGCCATAAACTTCATTTTCAGGAATATAAGTCAGCCAACTCAAGAATAAAGAAAAGAAAAATAGTATGATGAATATTATATTAATAATTATAATTATATTATATTAATATGTATTATAATATTTAATAATAATATTTTTATTTTTTTTAGGGCTCTGCTAAACTCGAGAAAGCTGAAATACTGCAGATGACAGTAGATCATCTAAAGATGCTTCAGGCTACAGGAGGAAAAGGTAAAGAGTTAATTTACTTCCTCTCTCCCTCTTCCTCTGTGTGTATGTGTGTGTGTGTGTGTGTTGTGAAACACGAGCGCTCGGCCTCTTTGGGCTCAGATTAAAGGAGTGGAAGTCGACGCTAATGGCAGGATTGAGCCCGTGGGAAAGCGCAGGCAGGACAAAAGCATCACTTGACCCCGAGCTTGTGTTTGCTTTGATAAACCAGTGGGAGGCGAGCAGGCCGTATTCACACAGCCCACCGCTGGGGGTGTGTTTGCGCTTTACAGCGAGTGTAAACTCGGTGCACTGGGGAGACAAAAACAAACACACAAGCGGCTGAGTGTTCAGCGCAGAGGGGATCGTTCCATCATGCTTCACTCCAGCCTCCCTGAAGCATTTATTTTAGATTTATTTGAGTAATAATAATGATATCATATTTTTATTATAGCACTTTTTTGTCGTTCGTGCAAAAAAATGACTTCAGTGTTATTACATGTCATTTACACGGTCACTTATTTCCACTCTCACCTAAGAACACACACACACACACACACGCACACATACACACACGCACACCTTCCACCTGGAGCATCCACACACACCGGCATGGGAAAAGCTTTTTGTATGTTTTATTTATTTATTTGTTTGTTTACTTAAATGCAAGTTGTAAATATATAAGAAATCTGAATCCTTTTGTACCAGCAGATTTCGCATGAAGTATATTATTTACAATTCGAAAAAATTATTTTGCTCTCGAGTTTGGTTCTACTGTACATATTGGCGTTAGGTCTATTTCTAGAATTCTGTTTAATGAGTTTAACGTAAACATGCTGTTATTTATTTTTCTTTAACTGACATTCTGCATTTTACTTGAGTAACATTCCTGACCTTAATTGAAATATGTTAAAACACTAAAAAAGTATTTTTTTCCCATGTAATATTTAGATTCTTCTTTAAAATCTAGTACGGTGGCACTGAAGATCAAAGCAAACACACACATACGCGGAAAAAGGGGAAAAAGTCCAAAATGCAAACTAAGGAACAAAATAAGGAACACAAATACAAAAACACACCAAGACGTTCTGTCCGTAAGTGCAAAATGGGAAAACAGAAATAAACATAAAAAATTCTTTCCGCACATACACACACACAAACACACACATACACACACACACACATACACACACACACACACACACACACACACACACACACACACACACACAAAACAACCAAACAAACAGACAACAACCAGAATCAGTCCTGAGGTGCAGCTTAAAAATGATGGAAATACACTAACAGTCAAAAACACCTTCATCTTTCCAGATTTACATTTTTTTGCTATGTTGTAAACCAGCACTGAATAATAATCTCCTTTGAACAGATGATATTGAGACGTGTCTGTAAATCCTTTATAACGGCTCTAATCTGAGGTGCTGTTTGTTAACTGGTGATTTCTGAGGCTGGTGACTCTAAATGAATCCATCATGGTGATGAACAGTTCATACTGAACAATACTGATCTTGCAAGAACTATTCCAGAACAGCAGACTGTTGTTGTTGTTGTTGTTGTTACTTATTTACCTAATGCCATATGTGTTATTGCAAATGTAAAAAAAAAAAAATCCAGGATTTTTCTAGAACGAAGAAAATAAATCAAAATTCGTGTCCAGACTTTTGACTGGTACTGTACAGTATATCATCAGCACCTCCATCCATGGTTGACTACACTGTCCCTCTGCAATACAAGCAAGACTGTAGTTTAATGATGTTATTATTAGTCTTTTGGCCGACCATCCGACCCACACACACCGCGGCACGGGTTTTACTCTGGATGCCCTTCCTGACAAACCCAGCATTGGGTGGGAATTGAACATGGCAGGCGAGAAACCACTGAGCCACCAATCAGTGCCCCAAGACTGTACTTTAATCACGGTCTAGAATTTAGATAAAAAAAAAACTAAATTTTTCTTTTACAGAACTTGCCAAAGCAAGCCGAGTTAAAATGGTGCCACCTAAAAGTTCTCTTGGTTCTCCTAAAAAAAAAAATAAAAACATAGATGGATGGCGGGATGTAGCTGATGATGACGTATTTCTGTAATTTTTTTTAGGCTGCAACTTAAAAGTGCTGGTTTTAACCGTCATGTTTGTTTCTGTTTGTTTTGTATGTGTGTTCTTCTTATGTGTTTGCATTTTGCACTTCAGGTCTAAAAGTTTTTGTCTACTCCTTTGTGTGTGTGTGTGTGTATGTGTGTGTGTGTGTGTGTGTGTGTGTTTTGCGGTTCAGTGCTACTGTACTCAGCAGGTAAAAATACACTGAAAGAAAAAAAATTATTATTATATCAACATATTTACATTAAGGGATGAATTTCCACCCAGGTAAACTTGAAGAAAACTAAAAACCAGTCAATTAAAGCAAATGTTATAAAATAAACATAATATTAACATGCAAAAAGCCGAGGCTAATTATTTATTTATTTTATTTATTTATTTTTCTGATGTATGGAGGTGTGCGAGCATCACTGAGACAGTGATTAAACCTATAATATCTTTTTGATCATTAGCCTAATGAGTAGACGTCCCACTCAGTCCCACTCAGCTGCTTCCTGCGATGATGCTGTCCCAATGTTTCTGTGTCTCGTTTGCTTCCTGACCGTGCTTTTTCTCTTCTCCTCACCCAGGTTATTTCGATTTCCACTCCCTGGCCATGGACTTCATGAGCATCGGTTTCCGCGAGTGTCTCACGGAAGTGGCTCGCTACCTGAGCTCTGTGGAAGGACTGGACTCGAGCGATCCGCTGCGCGTCCGCCTCGTCTCGCACCTCAGCAGCTGCGCCTCTCAGCTCATCGCCTCATCCATCGCTCACCACCCTCAGGCCCTGCACCCACTCCACCCTCTGCACCCGCTGCCCGCGGCCTTCCTGGCGCACGCCGCGCCGTCGCCCTCGTCTTCCTCTTCAGAGCCGCATCGCTCCTCCTTCTCTCACGCCGCCAGCATAGCACCGCCGCTCTCCGCGTCGCTGCTTTCGCTCTCTGCCACCTTCCCCCTGTCGTTTCCCGCCGGATTCCCGCTCTTTGCCCCTGGCATGACTTCATCCGCGACCATCAGCCCTTCCATTTCCAGCTCGTCGGCGTCGTCGACGTCACAGCAGAGCAGCTCAAGCTCCAGCTCTGCTAAACCATATCGGCCGTGGGGGACTGAGGTGGGAGCTTTCTGAGCGAGCCTGGACTAGGAACTGTTTACGCTGCACTATCAGTGGATCGATGTTCACACACGGATGATTGTTTGGTATTTTCAATGAAATGGGCGCGCGGACGTCTTTTGTTCTTCACCCATGGAGAAATGCCACAAGTTTTTATCTCGCACAAACGGCACATGGACGGCTGATGCTGTTCTGCAGGATGGTGTGACTGAAATACAAGATCTCAGTAATGCTGAATCAGATCCAAGCTCATTGGGATTCGAACTCACAACCTTCATCACCCTTAATGCTGAGCTCCATGTGTTCTACCTGAAAGATCGCGTCTGTGTGTGCAGCCCCAGTGCATAATAATACAAATCATCTTTATGATGTAAACGTTCTTAGTTATGTTAAACGTTGGACAATTAAGCAAAACACATTAACGAGCTAAAACCATGACAGGGTTTGATCATCACAGGGACTAAAAACTGCACTTTTCATCCCGTTAAAGAGAAGTTTAATGAGAAACGTGGATCAGTACTCGTTGCCTAGGCTATTACTTCTCAACTTTAAACAGATTTCCGGGTTTTCATCTTTAGATAAATTCCATGTGATTTGGCTGCATATCATATCACACACGCCCATGATATAAAGGATGGACATCATCAGGTACCACCTGATACGATATTACTATCACGATACCGAGCTGCGATTTGTATCGCGATTCTACAAGTATCACGATTTTTTTATATCCCGATTCGATAATACGTTTGTCTCAGCACCACCTGCAGGATCATGGAGGAACTGCACCATCAAATGCAAAACCATATATAATCATATACGAATTAAAATCTGATTTAAAAAAATAAATCACTTTTGGAGTCTGGAATGAGAAATAAATGAGTTGCCTAAAAAATTAGTGGAAACAACCAATGCTTTTTGTTTTTTTGATTTTTAGACTGACACATGCTATAACCAATCAGGAAGGAGTATGCGATGTTCAGTAAGGACACACCCTTCCGTTTAGACTTTCACTCTAGGCACGATTTATTTGTACTGTGCTCGGGGACGATTGCCCCTCCCCCCTCCCCCTCCCCCGACTGGACAGCATTCACATTAGTAATATTGTTTCTTCCCTATTAATTTCCCATACAGTAGGTGGCGGTAAGCTGCCCATAATCACAAAGAGAAAAAGAGCACGCGGGCACGATACGCAAACGAATCATGGTATGGGATCGAGACCTTCGTGTGTTGTTTCTACATTTGCTGTTGTGTTTTTGCTTCGTTGATGTGTTTTGCGTTTATGCAAAGAAAATAAACAATATCGAAATAAGGTCACCTGCTTGAACACGAACCAATCTATCTAAACGAATTCGATTCCGGGCATGACTGAGAATCCTAATGAGCGACACCCATCATCTCTCCCAGATAACAACGGCACACTCGCCGTACAAGATCAAACAGACAGAGGACAGAGAATTAGACAGTCTGCGGATGCTGTGACATCAGCCGCGAGACTGGTGGCGCTAAACAAAAAAATGCCCCGCCCACTTTACCTCTGAGACATTGTGGTCATAAGTACAAGCATCAGAACATCTTCGAGAATTTCTTTTATTTTCACATTAAAACAAACAATAAACCAAAGGTTTTCCAGATAATCACACAAAAAAAAAAAAACTGCGGTGTGAATGAGAGTGTGTGTTGTGAAGAACTAACCACTCGTCCTGTAAATATGTACATGTGTATTAAGAGTGTAACTAGAGTTTATACTGGAGCTGTATATTGTTATGACGATGCACTTCGGTCACTACTGCCCGGAGAGACGGGATTCTCTCTACCATGTTTGCGCTACAGCTCTCACTCGTGTCGTGTGTCAGATCTGCCAGTGAAACACGCTACTGTATCTTCTTTGATCTTTTGTTTTTGTTTGTTTTGTTTTTTGTTTTGTTTTTCAAATCCCCATTCTGCTCTTGTATTATGTAACCGTTTATTCTATGCAAAATGAAAACAAAAACATAAAACAAAAACGAAGAAGCAGATGTCAGCGATTAAAATTCAGTCCTTTTTATTTGCCCTGGTCTTCATCCTTTCTTTCACCCGCACCCACAAACCGGAGGGGAGACTTGTTTGTCGAGACGCAACCCGAGTTCCAGAAACTATTTGGCGAAGGAAATAATATGCTTTTAATGTGGCTTTAGAACAAAACCATGAAAGGACGGAACAAAGAGTTGAAGTCGTGTGGAATTGAGATTTTCAGAAGTGAAAGATTTTTTTCATTAATGTTCATGCATTTCGAGTCGAGACAACAACATATTAATTATTGCTGGTGAAAAAAGGGAGAAAAGAAAACACTGCAGTGGTGCTGAACCATAAATTCTAGATGCCCACATGGTCATGGTTCTCTCTCACTTTATTTCTTTATATTGTTGATCCTGTTCGGGGTCACACGGGGGCCTGGGGGTGTATCAGGTGACCTGAGGCGGGGTACACCCAGGACGTGGTGCCACACTCACACACACACTCACACACACACACACACACACACTATGTCTTTGGACTGTTGGAGGAAACTGGAGTATCCGGAGGAAACCCACCAAGCATGGGGGGAATAACAAACTACACACACACACACACACACACACACACACAGCAGAAAAAAATCTAACCCTCGAGTCTAGATTCATTGTTTGATTCATTGTTTTTTTTTTTCATTGTAACAGTAAATACAAATAATAATAATAATAAAAGCATCACTTGATATGATTGAGGAGCCTTTATGGAAGGAGTCTCCAGTGTCAGGGCCTCATCGCAGTCAAAGCTAAAAATACAACAATGGAAATAAAGATTCTGGTGAGAGAGCCTCTCTTTATATCTGCTATAACATTACAGAAGCTACATTGTTTAGTACATGCTCCATAACTGTACATGGATGATAATAATAATAATAATTATGTTGTAGGTATAATAGATTTTTAATAATTAATAATAAAAACAAAGGCCATTCTTGGCAAATTGGGGTAATGTACCACCTCAACGCATGATGTTATTACAAAATAATTAGTAAGAATAGAAAACAATCAACAGCAGCACTGCTCAGGTTCAGGCCTTGTTATATTAAGTCATCGTTGATTAATTTTCTATAACAGCATGCCTCGTAGATTTTTTTTTTTAACCAAATGAATGCAAGTGGGTTAAGTGGAATGTTATGATGAGCTTTCATCAGAACATTAAACGCTGGGTGATCTGCGATTGCGTCATTGTTAACTGTATGTTTTTTTCTGCTGGAAGTGAGTTCCAGGAAGAAAATCATCATCGTCGTCTATACCACTTTATCCTGTATTCAGGGTGGTGGGGAGCCTGGAGTCTATCCCAGGAGACTTAGGACACAAGGCAGGGTACACCCTGGACAGGGTGCTAATCCATCACAGGACACACACACACATATACTCACTCACACGCTCATTCACAGACTACGGGCAATTTGGGGACATCAATTAGCCAAATCTGCATCTCTTTGGAGGAAACCGGAGTACCCGGAGGAAACCGACCGAGGGGAGAAAATGCAATCTAACCTAGCCGGGATTTGAACCCAGACCCTGGAGGTGCAAGTGCTAACCACTACACCGCTGTGCCACCTCGGAAGAAAAACATAAAAAATTTAAAGTTTATAAAAACACAAGTTCATTAAAAAACAAAAAAAAACAAACTTATTGCGACCTACATTTGTACGGTACATAAATTATATATGCAATTCTCAATTTTCATATGTACATTTTCTATTATCAGGTCTCAACACGTGAATCAGGGCCTTTGGAAAAAATTCCTAACATATCAAGATTCACGCATTTTCATATTTCAAACACTTCACATTCGCGTGATGTCATGTATTCATGTGAATACATGTATTTAATACGCAATTAAAGCCGTAGCGTGCTATAAATGAAGCCTCACACACACTTTCTCCAATGTCTGATCACATACTGTACTGTATTACTCTTATAATGACACATCAAAGCAAATGTGTGTGATTCTTCTTTTCTTTCTGTCCTCTGATTAAAGTAAGCCCATCTACTCTGATTAAAACAATTCCACAGGCTTTTCCATAAAAATCCCCCCAAGCCATGTAAAGAAAGCGAGAACACGTCTTCGAACCGACGTGAGCCGTTTTGCTGTGTGTGAACCTCTGGCCTTGAAACTTGCAACCTTCAAAGCACGAACTGAGAACAAGAGAGGTCACTCCTCCCTGAAATGGCTCTCTGTGCCGCTCTAATCCACCCCCTTTATGCTGGACAGTTTTACACGAGTAAATCACTGTCATGCCATTAAACCCCGTCCTTACATTCCTAAAAGGGAAAAGTATCAGCATTTCCAAGTGAATAGGGATTAAGGCAGACGGCGGCTGCAGACCGCAGACACGCATGGGAACGGAGCGGGGCCGTAAATCCGACGCTTATCAGCTTTAGAAGGCTGCTTCTCTGGCTCGCGGCTTTGAAGAGGCCGCCTTGTATCAGAGAGAGAGAGAGAGACACGTGATCTTCACGTCACGCTCCACTGGAAACACCGGTGTGAGAAAGTCCTGCTGGTTTTACAGCGTTCTTTCCACTATGCAACAAAACAAAAAACGACCTCCGTGTCGATCTTTAGAATTATTGCTGTGCCGGTGAGATTTTGACCTGGCATCATGTCTGCATTAGGAGAGCGATGCAGCGGCGCTTTATTCCTTCAGCCTGTTCAATTCTTTCACTTCATCATGTGTACACATCACTCAAACAGATCAGCACCCAAAGTTTTGAGTTTTTATACTAATATCGCCAACAATGATCAATCTTGTAAAGATCCCTAACCGATCAAGAGATTTGGCTCGACCGGTTAGGGATCTTTACAAGATTGACCATTGATGGTGCAGCAAAAGTCCCTATTGCTGCACTGCATTCTGGGACTTTTGCACCAACATGTCCTTTAAACAAGAAAAATAAATGATCCCTGTAATTATACTTTAAGTCACACCCTTATCCCTTATATTTCTAATCGTTTATTTGTCCCCCCCTGTTCTGAACACTGTGAATAACGGAGCACGTAACTGACCTAGCATTAGCAATATCACCTTGTGATGACCTTGTGGCACAATCTCGATAACTTCCTCAGAGTAAACTGGAGCTGCAGTTACAAAGACTGTACCCAGTTACTAATTGCTTAGATCATGAAGCGGACCGTTAGATATTATTTTAGGAAGGCTGTTCTGGGAAATCAGCATTAAGAGGCCGAGAAGGTGTGGGAGAATGAGGCCTGAATTCCAACTGTCGTTAATCAAAAAAGAAGAAGAAGTAGAAGAAGAACTTCTCTAAGAAGTTCATCAAAATGTCTATATAATTTATTTTAATGTTTTAACATACATCCACTATAGTAGCTGAATATTGTAAGAGCAATGGCGCCACACAGTGGTTAAAACGACATACTACACATCTTGCCTCACACTTTCATTAAATTATTTAAGCGTTTAAGTTAATACGGCTATTTTATAGACAATGTGAGAATGAGTGAGAACATTCAATTTTATACTTGATAGTATCAGTTGCTATGACAACTGTAATATTAGAGTACTGTATGTGGAGGTACGTGTTATGTATGCATTTCACTGATAGAAATGTCTCATTTGGGTGGAGAAACTATGACAAACTCCTCAGCCAATGAACGTCCTTAATGCTGACCCCGGAAGTGCCTATCCACCAATAACAGCAAGCCTTTTAAGGCTAAATCCTAAACCACTCCTTTTTTGCTAGATAGTGCACTACACAATCTGTTATTCTATACGCTACGTAGTGCGCATGTGTAGGGGTATTAGTTTTTTTTATAACTCGCCCTCTCTTCCTACTAACCAAAACAAGTAACATGTGAAGCAGCGATGTTAGCTTGTTATATGTTTAACACTGACTGATTTAATTGAATTCAATGAACTAAATACGCAAATCTTTAAAAATATAAATAAAAACTGTTATATTTAGGGGCGGAGGACGGGTGATAGTTAGATTAGCTGATTTGGAAATGCTTTTTGAAGAGTTGAGTTGAAGGAAAGGGAGGATGAAGTGCTTCAGGTGTCCAGCTCGACACGGGTATGCGGTGGAAATGTCCCCGTTTCTCCCCAACACACTGGCCTGTGCTACAGCACAATATTACGGCATAGCAGGTATTAATTGCACACACCTTTATACACGCAGCTGCCTGCTGTTAAGGGGAAAGCAACTAACGCATGCGCAGAACGCCGTTTTGCTTTATACACGCATGCGCAGAACGTCGGTATCCGTCGTCAGATGACGTCACACCCTCGACCTCATATATTAAAACTTCTGTAAGCTGCAGTTATCAGCGCTTTCTGTCTCCCGAGTCACTGATTTGTGCTGGTGTGATCTTGTTATAGTATAAAAAGTTTCTATACTAGTTTTGTAACACGCCAACAGATGGCAGCACAAGGAGCGCTGGCATTCATAAGTCAGTGTGCCAAAAGACATCAACCTGTGTACATCAGGTCTGACTCACCCTCGTGCATTATAGAAGCTATAAACCGCCATCCCTTAATCAGTGCTTCTTTTCTCTCTCTCTCTCTCTCTCTCTAAGTTTATAAGACCGACAGTAATATCGCAGCAGCAAAATTGTTGGCCAAAGTGGAAATGAACAAACATTTTACTGATCGTTAGACTAAATAAAGTTTACTCAGAATTCCACTGAAGGCCACATAGACTGTATAAAAAGAACTGACCAATCCCTGTGGGACATCGCACGAGATTGTCAGAGTCGCCCATTTGGCAGGAGCTGACTGTCTATATTCAAGTTAATCCATAACTGGGCAAGTGGGCGGAGCGAACAGAGCCTGGCTATTGGTTGGAACACGTCTGTTTACCTCAGAAACCACATGCCAGCTAGCTTATCTTTAGCTTCAGTAAAATACGAAGATGGCTAATGTTACTTCGCATTTGATTGAGCTCCGTCATCCATAACCTACTGTACATGCCATCTCGTGAATCTGAATTCTCTGCAATTTCCCTAATTGTGCATAATTGGTTATCTTAATGTAATGTATACTGATGAGTTACAGCCCGAAAGCTTTTTTTTTTTGTTACAGGCTGTGGAAACATTTATATCTGTTTTTTAACATGGAGGTGTATAGAGAATGACTCACTTTTCACCCCAGTGGTCATTCGAGGAACTGCAGGTTGTGCCCTCTTTGTCACATGTCAATTATGTTAATTAGTATACCTAATAGACATTTAGGGTAAATGTTCCTCCTAATACTACCACAGTGCATAAAATGTTTCATTTAATTTTGAGTGTTAAATATTACGCTGTACGTTTCAGGATGTGGAACACTGCTGGTCCTGGAGCAAAGGGAAACAGATATTTTGCTCATGAGAAGGTAGTATCTGGACACGTATTTAAATTTCTGTTTATTTATTTTCCGAGTCCTTATCCCCTTTCTGCGTGCTTGCTCTTCCTGATGCACAGCTTTGACTGGAACGATGGTCTGTTTGACGTGACATGGAGCGAGACCAACGAGCACGTGCTGGTGACCGGAGCTGGTGATGGCTCCCTGCAGATTTGGGACACAGTGAACCCACGAGGGCCTATCCGCGTGCTGAAGGAGCACACGCAAGAGGTGAAGCACATGATGATGATGACTTATTTGTTAGAGTTCTAAATATGAAGCAGCATGACCTGCGTGATGTGTGTCAGCATGATCTGAGGGATTTTTCTTATTGGGGAAATGATTGTTCTTATGGGTTGAGGAGAAATAAAAATAATGAAATAATGTTTAGTAGTCTGTTTCTGTGCATATTCTTAATATTGCTAATGATACATATAGAAAATGTAAATTTATATTTTACCATCGTTATCATTGTTGTGTGAACATTATATATAACAATATAAAGACCGTCCCTGAGTCAATGAGACATTGTTAAGAAGTAAAATGCAGCATGTGAGTGTTACTCTGTGTGTTCAGGTGTACTCGGTAGATTGGAGTCAGACACGGACCGAGAACCTTGTGGTGTCAGGATCCTGGGATCACACAGCCAAAGTGGTGAGAAACAGCACAAATCCTGACTTACAGTATGTTAAAAGTTCTTGAACAGCTATAATATTTAATGTTAAATATACAAATTAAATCGCCATTTATTCTGTTGGATTATTATTACATTATTTACACTGCACTCACTTAACAAAAATGTGGAAAATCTTACCAGTCATGCCATCACATTATATATTTTCAAGGTATATCTGATCTGGGTCAAATTCAGCTCCACCTTCTTAACCAGCACCTAATCTTAACATACTGTATTTTGGGAAATCTAACCTGATGTACATTTAAACGCAGGATTATCTCACTTTAATTTGTTAATAATGACACGTATGTTTCCTCAGTGGGATCCAGAGCGTCCTCAGTCCGTGTGTACGCTTCAGGGTCACGAGGGAGTCGTGTACAGCACCATCTGGTCTCCACACATCCCAGCCTGCTTCGCCTCGGCATCAGGTACCCACAGGACACAAAGATAACCCGTATAAATACAAAGTGCTTTTTTTAAATAATGGTTTCATTTATTAAGGGGACAAAAACCTGTTCTAATATACCTTTCCTTATGTGAAAAAGTAATTGCACCTAATCTAATAATCTTTCACAAGGCTTTGGAGGAATTATGGTCCACTTTTATTTTCAGAACTGTTTTAATTCAGTCTAGGGCTGCAACTAACGATTATTTTGATAATCGATTAGTTGGCCGATTATTGTTTCGATTAATCGATTAATCGATTAATCAGATAAAGCTAAGCGCTTCTTTAATTTGATGTTTTGCTTATAATTATATATAAAACCATACCAACATTTGTTTTGTTTTTAACTATAATTGCAGATGGCAAGTTGACTGTTATATTTATATATATATATATAAATAAAACACTGTCAACTTGCCATCTGTATACATACATACATACATAATATGTATATCGATTAAATCGATAGACTTTTAAAAGCTAGACTTTTATCGGATAAAAGCTAGACGCTTTAATTTGATGTTTTGCTTAACTATATAAAACCATAAATCAGGGTATTATTTATGTATAAAAGTAAACTTTAAAAAAACATAGTTTAATTATCTTTAATTTTGACATTTAAACCTTATTTTTTGTAAATCAACATTTTTGTTTTTAACAATAATTGCAGATGGCAAGTTTACAGTATATATACAGTTCAAAACAAAAATACATTCAGTTGTTAAGAATGACTTAAATTTTAAATTCTCTTAAATTAATTCAACTTAATAATAATAATAAGACTTCTAGATTATGATATTTTTAATTGAAGTGTTTACTACATCCTTTTCACGGTTTATACATTATTTCGATCCTTTCGTGTATTTTATCCTTTTTTTGTCTCAATAAAAAAAATAATAAAATAAATACTAGACATTCTCGTAATACACCGACGTGGGGAGAGAGAAAAAACTCGCCGCTACTGGATTCACTCTGTTTATTTTGCCCCTTTTCCTGTATTTCCCTCTGTATAGCGTGTAGGATGATGGGATATATCCGGTCCTCCGAGGTGTAAAATGAACGTGAAGAAAACGCACTAGAAGTGTTTTCCTCGCGTTCGTTGGTATTTGAACGCAAAGAAAAAGCTGCATGCAACGTTGTTTTTTTTTACCCTGTATAACCGCGCAGCCGGTGAGAGAGTTCACACGGGCTTTGGTGACGTCACCGAAGCCCGTGTGAACTCTCTCACTGACTCCTATGTATGTGTAGAAAACCCTCGGCGCTTCATCCGCGCTCACCGGACACTACGACCGGCAGAAAAACGGTCGATTTTAACGCCCGATAGGAGGTGTTTAATGTAAATTGCTCCCATACCTTGGAGGACTTGGAGCGCGCGCTTTTTCCTGCAAACGCTTCTGTAACTTCCATTGCGCGAGCGACTGTGTATCTGTGTGTGTCTTTGTGCATCTTGTGGTAGCGCTCCTCAATAACGTGAGCAGCCCAACTAATCGATAACGGCATTCGTTGACAACGAATTTCATTATCGATTTTATCGATTAGTTGTTGCAGCCCTAATTCAGTCACATTGGATTAATATTAAAACTAGAGAGGTACATTTTCTGAAAGAAATGTGAGCGGTAATGGCGTGGCAAAACTGTGGAGTCATGCTAGCAACATGCATAATCACTCTAGCTAGCACATTCCCCAATGAGCAGCACCATTTGACACCTCTTTCATGGATTTAAAAGTAACAGGACTAGTCGTGCACCAAATTCCTTATTATATGCCAATAGGGCAAATTTGGGCACCTGTTTTGCCCTGGGGATAAAACTAATAGCTTTGTGTGGGGTATGTTCTGACACACCTTGCAAGGCTCTTCAAATGTAGTAAATTAGAAATTCCTACGAAAAACTCACTCTACACTAGAATCCGTCAAAATTGGTGTCAATGTTAAGGCTATGGGATATTTTGAGGAGGTTAACACAGCTAGCAAACCTCTTCAAATGTGGTAAATTTGACTTTTCTACAAAATTCCTGCTCTGCGATACAATCCGTCAAATTTGGTCTCAATGTTAAGTCTATGGGACTTTTTGGGGCGGTTAATTGCCCCCTAGGGGGGGTAATTTACCACCGACCCCTTAGAACAGTCATAGAACCCCTCTTCTTCTTCTTTGTCTTTCGGCTGTTCCCTTTCAGGGGTCGCCACAGCGAATCATCTGCCTCCATCTAACCCTATCCTCTGCATCCTCTTCTCTCACACCAACTAACTTCATGTCCTCTCTCACTGCATCCATAAATCTCCTCTTTGGTCTTCCTCTAGACCTCCTGCCTGGCAGTTCCAACCTCAACATCCTTCTACCGATATATTCACACTCTCTCCTCTGAACATGTCCAAACCACCTCAATCTGGCCTCTCTGACTTTATCTCCAAAACATCTCACATGGGTTGTCCCTCTGATGAACTCATTCTTGATCCTATCCATCCTTGTCACTCCCAAAGAGAACCTCAACATCTTCAGCTCTGCTACCTCTAGCTCTGCCTCCTGTCTTTCCTTCAGTGCCACTGTCTCTAAGCCGTAGAGCATTGCTGGTCTCACCACTGTCCTGTACACCTTTCCTTTCATTCTCGCTGATACTCTTTTATCGCACAACACACCTGACACTTTTCTCCACCCATTCCAACCTGCCTGTACTCGTCTCTTCACCTCCTTTGAACACTCTCCGTTGCTCTCGACCGTTGACCCTAAGTACTTAAAATCCTGCACCTTCTTTACCTCTGCTCCCTGTAGCCTCACTGTTCCTCTTGGGTCCCTCTCATTCACACACATGTATTCCGTCTTGCTGCGGCTAACCTTCATTCCTCTGCTTTCCAGAGCGTACCTCCACCTCTCCAAATTTTCCTCCACCTGTTCCCTGCTCTCGCTACAAAGCACAATGTCATCTGCAAACATCATAGTCCATGGAGACTCCTGTCTAACTTCATCTGTCATCCTGTCCATCACTAGAGCAAACAATAAGGGGCTTAGAGCCGATCCTTGATGCAGACCCACCTCCACCTTGAACTCTTCTGTCACACCTACAGCACATCTTACCACTGTCTTACAACTCTCATACATATCCTGCACCACTCTAACATACTTCTCTGCCACTCCAGACTTCCTCATACAACACCACAGCTCCTCTCTCGGCACCCTGTCGTACGCTTTCTCTAAATCTACAAAGACACAATGCAACTCTTTATTACCTTCTCTGTACTTCTCCACCAGCATCCTCAAACCAAATACTGCATCTGATGTACTCTTTCTAGGCATAAAACCATATTGCTGCTCACAAATTCTCACCTCTGCCCTTAACCTAGCTTCCACTACTCTTTCCCACAGCTTCATTGTATGGCTCATTAGCTTTATACCTCTGTAATTGCCACAGCTCTGCACATCTCCCTTGTTCTTAAAAATCGGCACCAATACACTTCTCCTCCATTCCTCTGGAATCCTCTCATTCTCCAAGATCTTGTTAAACAAACTAGTCAGAAACTCTACTGCCACCTCTCCTAAGCACTTCCATACCTCCACAGGTATGTCATCAGGACCAACAGCCTTTCCACTCTTCATCCTCTTCAACGCCCTTCTCACCTCACTTTTACTAATATTTGCTACTTCCTGCTCCACAACAGTCACCTCTTCTACTCTTTGTTCTCTTTCGTTTTCCTCATTCATCAACTCCTCAAAGTACTCCTTCCATCTTCCCATCACCCTCCTGGCATCTGTCAGTACATTTCCATCTCTATCTTTAATCACTCTAACCTGCTGCACATCCTTCCTATCTCTATCTCTTTGCCTCGCCAACCTGTACAGATCCACCTCCCGCTCCTTACTGTCCAGCCTAGCATACAAGTCCTCATATGCTCTTTGTTTGGCCTTTGCCACTTCTACCTTCACCTTACGATGCATCTCCCTGTACTCCTGTCTACTCTCTTCAGTCCTCTGTGTCCCACTTCTTCTTGGCTAGCCTCTTTCCCTGTATACACTCCTGGACTTCCTCATTCCACCACCAAGTCTCCTTGTCCATTTTGCCTTCCCTGATGATACACCAAGTACCCTCCTACCTGTCTCCCTGATCACATTGGCTGTAGTTGTCCAGTCAACTGAAAGCATCTCCTGACCACCCATAGCTTGTCTCAACTCCTCCCTAAAGACTACACAACATTCTTCCTTTCTCAGCTTCCACCACTTTGTCTTCTGCTCTGCCTTTGTCCTCTTCACCTTCCTCACCACCAGGGTTATTTTACACACCACCATTCTGTGTTGTCTGGCTACACTCTCCCCTACCAACACCTTGCAGTCACTAATCTCTTTCAGATTACACCGTCGACACAAGATGTAGTCCACCTGAGTGCTTCTGCCTCCGCTCTTATATGTCACCCTATGTTCCTGCCTCTTCTGGAAGAAAGTATTTACAACTGCCATTTCCATCCTCTTTGCAAAGTCCACCACCATCTGTCCTTCTACATTCCTGTCCTGAAGACCAAACCTGCCCATCACATTTTCATCCCCTCTGTTCCCTTCCTCAACATGTCCATTGAAGTCTGCACCAATCACAACTCTCTCACCTCTGGGGATGATCTGCATCACTTCATCTAACTCACTCCAGAATTTCTCCTTTTCTTCTAACACACATCCTACCTGTGGAGCATAACCACTAACAACATTGAACATCACACCATCAATTTCTAGCTTCAGACTCATCACCCTATCTGATACTCTCTTCACCTCTAGAACATTCCTAACAAACTCCTCTTTCAGGATAACTCCTACTCCATTTCTTTTCCTATCCACACCATGGTAAAACAACTTGAACCCTGATCCTAAGCTTCTAGCTTTGCTACCTTTCCACCTGGTCTCCTGGACACACAGTATATCCACCTTCCTTCTCTGCATCATATCAACCAACTCTCTTCCCTTCCCTGTCATGGTCCCAACATTCAAGGTCCCTACTTTCACTCCTAAACTCTTGCCTTTCCTCTTCTCTCTCTGCTTTCGAACACGCCTTCCTCCTCTCCTTCTTCGACCAACAGTAGCCCAATTTCCACCGGCACCCTATAGGTCAACAGCACCAGTGGCGGTCGTTGTTAACCCGGGCCACGACCGATCCGGTATGGAAATGACATTTCTGATTCGCCTCATTGATTTGGCAAATGTTTTACGTCGGATGCCCTTCCTGACACAACCCTCTGCATTTATCCAGACTTGGGACTGGCACAAGAAGACACTGGATTGCGCCCCCCCATGGTTGCATTAGAACAGTCATAGAACCCCAATCCCCAATAAGGTGGACGATTTGACACCTCATTCGAAAAAAGAATAATAGGCCTGTGAGATAACAATAGTAGTGCTTCGCAAGCACCACTAATTAGTTTGATTGTGTGTGGGGGGGCAATTACTTTTTCACATTGGGCCAGGTAGTTTTGGACAGCTTTTTCCTCTTAATAAATGAAATCATCATTTTATTATCATCATTAAAAAAAAAAATACATAGCAGTCTATTTTTATTTCCAATTCACAAGTCTTATTTCATAGACAGTAGAAGTTCATGTTTTGCCATAAAATAATATGAAAGTAATTTTAAGCCGAGGTATAACTGTAGTTAAGCACATGATGGATAGATACAAGAGAGGTCAAAAAGTCAGCTTCGATTTCTTGATGTGTTAAACAGCTGGCACATTCTGTGGCAGGGCATGCAGTTTTCAGGTTGTGCAAAAATATTGGAACAGACAGTTTTAATGTAAATACCACTTCCTCTCATCATGACTGTGTGTAACGTTAGGAACAAAGTTTCTCCCGTCGGACAAGAGAATAAGTGTAACGCTGATCAAAAAGTGCAAAAGTAAATATTTTCAGGCAGATGATACAGTAAACTGAACTGTACTGTAAACTGTCCTGACGTTTCAATCCTGTCAAGTCTTGTTAAAAGTCTGGTAAATTAGAATGAACATGTAAAGTGAGTTAAATATAAAGTGGTCTGACTCTAGTCGTATGGTTCTAGGTACTGTTAGACACTTGATTATTATTTAGACTCAAAGCTGAATAAAGTGTTAAACTCATAGAATGGGACTAATGTGTTTAAGCTCTTATTCTGGCTCTTATGGACTTGGTCTGCTGTATTTTAGACTAACAGGAATTACTTAATGGATATATTGGCATTCGTGCAAAAGTGCATTACAGTCATCTAATTCAGAGAAGGGCTGTAACAACTAATCAACTAAACCTGGCAAATTGAATAACATAAATATATGGTAATAAATTTCATTATTGATTAGTTGTATTGGAGTTTTGAAGCTTGCTGTAGTGCCACTTCACTCAAACACAAAGAAAACCGTGGCTAAAGTATGAGAACTATAACTACACTGCTATTTTTGTAATATAACTAACATGTGTTTTAAGTCATGCTTATTAAGCAGAGTACATATTAAAGATCATCGTAAAGATACGATTCCTTTGTGTGGCACTTAATGTATCGGCACATTTAAAACAAAGTTTTAGATCACTTTTCTACATTTTACAGCAATACTGTGGATTTCAAAACTATAAAATAACACATATGGAATTAGGTAATTACGTAACAACAAGAAAAACTGCAGTTAGTTGTTATTTTAAGACACAGAGGTCGGCCTTTCTGTAATACAGTGGTGTGAAAAACTATTTGCCCCCTTCCTGATTTCTTATTCTTTTGCATGTTTGTCACACTTAAATGTTTCTGCTCATCAAAAACCGTTAACTATTAGTCAAAGATAACATAATTGAACACAAAATGCAGTTTTTAAATGAAGGTTTACGTTATTAAGGGAGAAAAAAACCTCCAAATCTACATGGCCCTGTGTGAAAAAGTAATTGCCCCCCTTGTTAAAAAATAACTTAACTGTGGTTTATCACACCTGAGTTCAATTTCTGTAGTCACCCCCAGGCCTGATTACTGCCACACCTGTTTCAATCAAGAAATCACTTAAATAGGAGCTACCTGACACAGAGAAGTAGACCAAAAGCACCTCAAAAGCTAGACATCATGCCAAGATCCAAAGAAATTCAGGAACAAATGAGAACAAAAGTAATTGAGATCTATCAGTCTGGTAAAGGTTATAAAGCCATTTCTAAAGCTTTGGGACTCCAGCGAACCACAGTGAGAGCCATTATCCACAAATGGCAAAAACATGGAACAGTGGTGAACCTTCCCAGGAGTGGCCGGCCGACCAAAATTACCCCAAGAGCGCAGAGACAACTCATCCGAGAGGCCACAAAAGACCCCAGGACAATATCTAAAGAACTGCAGGCCTCACTTGCCTCAATTAAGGTCAGTGTTCACGACTCCACCATAAGAAAGAGACTGGGCAAAAACGGCCTGCATGGCAGATTTCTAAGGCGCAAACCACTTTTAAGCAAAAAGAACATTAAGGCTCGTCTCAATTTTGCTAAAAAAACATCTCAATGATTGCCAAGACTTTTGGGAAAATACCTTGTGGACCGACGAGACAAAAGTTTAACTTTTTGGAAGGTGCGTGTCCCGTTACATCTGGCGTAAAAGTAACACAGCATTTCAGAAAAAGAACATCATACCAACAGTAAAATATGGTGGTGGTAGTGTGATGGTCTGGGGTTGTTTTGCTGCTTCAGGACCTGGAAGGCTTGCTGTGATAGATGGAACCATGAATTCTACTGTCTACCAAAAAATCCTGAAGGAGAATGTCCGGCCATCTGTTCGTCAACTCAAGCTGAAGCGATCTTGGGTGCTGCAGCAGGACAATGACCCAAAACACACCAGCAAATCCACCTCTGAATGGCTGAAGAAAAACAAAATGAAGACTTTGGAGTGGCCTAGTCAAAGTCCTGACCTGAATCCTATTGAGATGTTGTGGCATGACCTTAAAAAGGCGGTTCATGTTAGAAAACCCTAAAATAAAGCTGAATTACAACAATTCTGCAAAGATGAGTGGGCCAAAATTCCTCCAGAGCGCTGTAAAAGACTCGTTGCAAGTTATCGCAAACGCTTGATTGCAGTTATTGCTGCTAAGGGTGGCCCAACCAGTTATTAGGTTCAGGGGGCAGTTACTTTTTCACACAGGGCCATGTAGGTTTGGATTTTTTTTCTCCCTAAATAATAAAACCCCTCATTTAAAAACTGCATTTTTTGTTTACTTGTGTTATCATTGACTAATAGTTAAATGTGTTTGATGATCAGAAACATTTTGTGTGACAAACATGCAAAAGAATAAGAAATCAGGAGGGGGGCAAATAGTTTTTCACACCACTGTAGTTCTTGCAAGAACAGTATTGTCAAGTGCATTTGCAAAATCCGTCCAGCACCATAATGAAACTGTCTCTCATGAAGGCCGTCCCAGGAGGACGAGACCAAAACCTACCTCTGCTGCAGACGAGAAGTTCATTTAGAGTTATCAGCCTGAAAAATGACCAATTAACAGCACCTCAGATTAGAGGCGTTATGAAGTCTTTACAGAGCAGAAGTAGCAGAAACATCTCAATATCAACTGTTCAAAGGAGATTCATGCATTTTTTGGACGCCTTCAGCAAAACTTTACAATGTAGAAAGAAATAAACATCAGGAACCATCATGGAGTTAGAAAGTGACCCAAAACTTTTGAACGGTAGTGTATATACAGTATGTTTGCATTCGAGGTGGAAAAATTATGCTGTCTTTCTATAATCCTGCAGGTGGCGCTCTATAAACTATTCACGGCAGACAGAACAACATCCTGTGTGGTTGAAGTGAATGATTTTCTTTTTCAGAATTGTAAGAAAAAAAAAAAGTAGAAAATTGCATTTATATTGAATCGTAATGCTTACAGAATCGCAATACAAATCGAATCGACACCTACAGTAGGTATCGTGATAATATCATATCAGTCGCACCCTGGTTATTCCCGTCCCTAGTATAGATTGAGTCCCTAAAATATATTGCTCTATCTGACAGCATTATGATATGCTACTTTGGCCAAAAATTGACTAAACGTGGTCTCAAATATCATGAAGCATGCACTTATCATATACTCGTGTCTATGTCAGGTCACCGAGTCACCGTCCTGCTTTCAGGTTCACATCCGAAACGAGTCGATTCTCTGATTCTCGGCACTAAAACATAACCAAAGCTTTGGATTCGATTCCATACACTCGCACATACACAGCAGGATAAATTAGTTTCACCTCAGAGGGTCCCAGTCAGAGAGACAGGCAGCACGTATTCATTCTGAATTTGCTTGGCTGAAATAAAATTAATTATGTATAGAAATGCAGATGAGGTCGAGTACAGACCCAGAAAAAACGTACAGAATGCAGCCACCTTATTCTATTTTCGGTCTCCTTTGTTTGACATAAGACCTTAAAAGATAAAAAAAATTATGATACATGTCAGTTATGTTGATGTATAGTTTATGGAGTTGTTATTCAATGAAGCCTAGTTAAGTTGTAATTGTTTTAAATATATAACATGAAATGTATTAAAGGAGACCTATTGTGCAAAATCCACAAAAAGTTTCCACATATTATGATCTCATCTACCAAGAGACCCTCCTCTAGTGCTCATCCCTATCCTGCTCTGCCCAGTTATGCTGTTATTAGGCACCATTTTTAGGATCCACTGTACAGTGAACAAGACTAGGGTAGCGGCTAACCACTGAAGGTTACCGCAGCCTTCACAAACTTGTAGTTGTGTTTCATATCATATATTTTTGTATTTCAGAAATTCAATTAGGAAAAGCCTAATGGCGCTTTTCCACTGCATAGTACGACACGACACGGTTCAGTTCTACTCACTTTTGGGGGGTTATCCACTGGGACCAGTACATAGTACCTGTTCCTTTTTTTAGTACCACCTCGGCCGAGGTTCCAAGTGCGCCGAACCGTTACCAAAACGTGACGTGTAAACACACTGGTCACTGATTAGCCGGAGAAAATCGTCATTACTGCGTCACTGAGCTTCCGACACGAGACACAACAGAACCGATATATTAATAGAACAGCCAGAGAAGGATCGCACGCACCTCTTTGTATTAACCGTTGGCCTCTTTTGAAACAAACTCCTTTGTCTCGCTGTTAAAAACATCCACATGCCGAGAATGATGAACACCATGCCGTCGATACGCTCCATTGTTGTGTGTTTGTGGCGCGCTTACGATGACGTCACGGCAGTAGCGGCGCCGCGCGCGTGAGTAATCCCGCCCACGCTAAAGTGTTACTACACTGCAGTGGAAGAGCAAACCGAGCCAAACTGCGCCGAACCGAAGTGAGTTGAACTGAACCGTGTCGTGCCGTTCTATGCAGTGGAAAAGAGGCATAAGTAAGTTCTTGATAAGGTTCCGAACATGAGTTCCATCATTTCCTGTGTCCTGATTGGCCGGGAAAATGCACTTTCTCATAAACACAGAAACGGCGTGGTTGGAAAAGGAGTGAAACAGAAAGAGAATCGGGCATGCCAGAATGCAGGATCGGGAGAGTTGTGTTGCAGGTGGAAAATTACCAGGAACTTTTTGGAGACCTTTAAGTCTTTTTAGAGACAAACTTCGTATAGTGTAATATGTGACTTATAAAAAATTAAAGAACAATAATACATTTTCAACGTAGTCCTTGTTCATAGTTGAACATCGCAGAAATGAAGGTTCTACATAATGTATGGACAAGTTCTCTGTTTTGACCAGCAGAGGGGGCTACAGTGGTGCAGGTGGTGTAGTGATTAGCACTGTTGCCTTGCACCTCCAGGGTCCGGGTTCGATTCCCGGCCAGGCTCGATACCCGTCTCTGTGTGCAGAGAGTTTGCATCTTCTCCCCGTGCTTGGTGGGTTTCCTCAGGGTACTCTGGTTTCCTCCCACAGTCCAAAGATATGCAGGTTAGGCTAATTGGCGTTCCCAAATTGCCCGTAGTGTGTGAATGAGTGTGTGAGCATATATGTGTGTGTGTCCTGCGATGAATTGGCACCCTGTCCAGGGTGTACCCCGCCTCATGTCCCCGCGACCCTGAATACAGGATAAAGCGGTACAGAAGATGGGAATGTGTGTCAGATTGATGTTATTGCTTTATTGTGCAACTGGGCTTTAAGTACGAGTGTCGGGAGGTTGACTGAGCTCTGTTGTTACATGGGCAAGGAGGGTGATGGTGCAGTAGATGTCAAATAACTAATAACTAATAACGATTATAAGAAAATAACTTAAGTAACAGCACCGGTAAAAACAAATGCAGTAATAGTATTCGTGGTCATATTTACGTGAAGTTTTATTGTAACCTTAGTATAGTGAGGCGAGGTACAGTACATGATGTAAAGTGTACAATGCACCATTTTATACCTGGCCTACAGCACTATGTGTGATGAGCGGACAGAGGCGGCGGTGATGGATGTCCTGGATGTTCTGGCTAAAGCATCATAAGTGTGAGCTGTGATTTTCATGGCTATGGTCATAATCTTCTGCCCGGTGTAGTATATTTGTCAAACCACAGTAATTAGTTAAGTTACACACACACACACACACACACACACACACACACACACACACACACACACACACACACCTGTGCCTCCAGTTGTTTCGAAAGTAATCGAATATTCTTCTTAACCAGAGTGAAAGTTATTTCATTTAGACTAATTGTTCATTTTAGTCATAAAAGTGTGTGTGTGTGTGTGTGTGTGTGTGTGTGCGTGCGTGCACGTATATTTCGAGGTTCTGTCATCGTGTCCCGCAGTCGTTCAGCTCTCCCAGCTGCTCTTTTCAGATCTTATCAGTTCACACTGAGTGTCTGCAGCTCCTGCGCTCGGATACCTCACTGTTTCACCCAGCGGCTGTGTTCCGAATAAAGCAACCCTGCGCACTAAGCCACGGTGCTTCAGAAATAAAGATAACTTATTTTAGATAACTGTGCATTCTGAGATGCTTTTGTGCGCAGCACATTTGTACAGAGTGGTTATCTCAGGCACTGTAGGCGTTCTGCCAGCTTGAAACGATTTGTCCATTCTCCATTGATCTGCTGAACGATTTCTCGCTGGATTACTTTTCTTTATTTCACCATTTTCAGAGTGTTAAAAATCCCAGCACTAGCAATACCACATACCACTTTCCCAACACATTGGTGCTCAAAGTTGCGAGCCTGTGTCTGTATGTTTTTATGCAGTGCACTGGTACCACATAGTTGGCAGATTAGATAATTGTATTAGAACATTTAAGTGTACTGATGTTCCTAATAAAGTTTGTTGAGGGTACGTGATCGGCTTTACACCAATCAAAACCATAAACATTAAAACCATTTGGGTTTTGGGGTCTCCTTGTGCCACCTCTAGGGATGTCCTGTTGTGCCAGGCACCAGGACGTTGATGGTGGATCCTCTGGGCGCTGTAGGTTGATGGGTCATGCCTCCGTGGATGTGACACGTTTGTCAGAATCATCCTATGGATCCTTGATTGGATTGGGATCCTGGGAATTTGAAGGCCAGGTCAGTGGTCTAGGCAACATGTGCGGCAGGCTGTGATGCACTGGGTGTTCTGGTGCCTTTCTATCATAGCCAGCTTTGACTTTTCTTGGCGTTTTGTGCTCTGTTGGCTTTCCTATGGAATCGGACCAGACGGACTGGCGTTTGGTTCCCGTAGGCATGGGTGCCCATTGGGTAGCCATGATCCTGTCACCAGTTTGGTGTATTGTTAGCGGTTATGGTCATAATGTTATGGCTAGAATGATGTAGACGAGTAGAGTGATTTGCACTTACAACCGATTTAAACAATCACGCTTTACAACCATGCTGAGCAGAAAAGCATTTCAAAGCATGCAGCATATTGACACCATGAAGCAGGTGGACTCCACATTCACAACTCCGCATTCAGACATGGTTTAATAAGCTCACTTTGATGCACACATTGGTTTTATTTCTGTTGCTTTTTTTTTTTTTTTTAAATCACCCAGAGGGAATTTATCCGTGATGTTACACACTGCCATGGTGATGATGGAAAGTCCTTTTCTTTCTTATTAAAATAGCAGCGATAAAGCTGGAAGCACGTGCGTAATGAGAGATGTCTGAAAATCGATACGAGAGCCCCGATGCTGCGACAGTGCTCAATTCAATCATGTGGAAAAAGTGTTTGTGCCTCTGCTGATACAGCGTTTCTCTAAAGGGTTACAGACATGCCATGTAGCCAGAAGTTTATGCCGTCACGCTGCTTTTTATCAATATTTATATCTATAAGATTCTTATGGGTATTTTTTTTGTGTTTTATAGCTGGGTTTTATGTTGTGTTATATCAGAGAAATGTGTCTTCTTTATAACGGTGGATCTTATTGACTATAAACATCGATTTGTGCATTATTTGTGCGAGGCACATGCATTATTTTATAACCTTGTTTTTCTAAGAGATCAATACCGCCGGGATATTTCATTTCTTTAATCGTGAGCACATTGTTAATCTGGTGTGAGGATAAAATGCCGCTGCCAGTTTGTGTTTGTCTTAGCATGCTTTTCATTAACGAGGTAAGATCATGTTGAAGCGAATACAGTAAGTGAAAATAGAATGAGCAGAATGAAAATCATCTCCAGCAGCAATATAAATTGTATTATACATTTTGAGGATTTGCTTTTATATTCTGTAAGTCTCTTCTCCGGGTGAAGGTGGATGAATGGTTAAGTTGATTAAACAAGCTGTACTTGATTCCAAGGATGTCAGTGCGAACTGTTTGCTCTGAAGAATGCTTATCGATGAAATGTAGATTATGAAAAGCTAGATTATCACAACCGTTGTTGTACAAGGGTGAGTCAAAAACGATCAGGTTATATAAAAGTTTCTATTGGCCGTGTTGAATCAGCACTTTCCATTTTTAAGGCTTTATCTCCTGAGGTCTGAGGATGTTCCTGGTGCTGAAACAACTCACTGAAAAGCGTAAATAGAAGCGTTCGGATATCTACGAACACCGTTTGGACCGATACTCTAAGGAAGATGAAAAGAGAATCATTACTGGTGACGAGACACGGATGAGCCTGAGAGCAAACGGCTATGGAGTACGTAATGGAAACATCCTCGGAATCGCCGGCCGAGAAAATGTTCCCAAGTCAACCATCATCTGGAAAATTCAGTTTTTTTGGGATCCTCAAGAACGTATAGTAGAACATTATCATTTGAATCATTTTAGTGACTCAGTTCTGTGAATCTCGTTCATCAAAACTAACAAATCTTTTTTTTTTTTTTTTTTTGTCATTTAGTTCATTTTGTTCTTTTGATCGGAAATAAAATAAAATGTTGCATTTTCAATAAACAGACCCCCAATACGTCTACATACACAAAATTTTGGCTATAGTTCCAGTAACGAAAATATTACGATACAGCTAAGGGCATATTATAATAAACAGAATGAGCAGCTCCCCTCTCATATCTTCCAGTCTGAGTCGTTTGTTCTTTTGAATCTATTGCACCGCATAGCGTCTATGGGAGTCACGTGGCAAAAGAACGAACGATTTGGACCAACACTCAAAGGTAACTACTCAATTCTGCTTCCTGTACAGAACCTACGGAGGTTTTTGCGATGATTTGCGCATGTGTGTCCAATAAAAGACGAACAAATCACTCTCCGAGACGACTCGTTAAAGACTCGTTCAAAATCGTCCATGAACGAGCCATCACTAAGGACTGCTATTCAAGGGCGTCGTGATCTCGCTTGATGTTGCACGTCAGCACACTTCTGCCCACACTGTCGAGGTGTTAAAGCGTCCTCCCTATAGTCCTGATCTCACTCTATCTGACTTTTTATGTGAAGGAGTTTGTCAAAAAAATGACGCCTTTGTCTTTCCTGAATGTTAATTTAAATACGTTCTACAGCCAAATTGACTCACACCCACACAATATAAAATAAAGGCAAAAATATAAACTACTGAAATATAATGTTTTAGACTCGGCTCTTTTGTTCGACTCATTTAAGATTTTACAGACACATAGCAGCATAATACACACTATCTTTTTTCGCATACGTGAGCTCACTGACGTCTGAGATTGGTTACTGTTGCTGTGATGACATGTTTATAAATGACTTATCAAGTAGATAAATTAACTCACTAAACAGACTGTAATCACACACGACCGGCAATGTACTTCATGTGCTTAACCAACCCAAGTTTTAAACCACATTTCCCCATTAATATGCATTAAAATTGGGTCTTGGTACATCGAACACCCACTCGCACACATTAATTGTAAGCCACTTATCATATGCACTACCATGAAATTACTTTCTGTCCTTTACTCAGTGATGGAAGAGGCACCGAGGGAGCCGGTGGTTTTAGTTCACACCTCCGGCTGGAGGAGTGTAACCCCCATCGTCGGGATGATTCCTGGTCATGCAAATGGATTGTTCAGTAGTTACAGTCAGGAACGGGTTAAAGCTAGTATTTACCGAGTACGGGGTCGTTTTCGGCTTTCTGTGACCTCACAAATTCGTGTCATCTTTTGTATTTTCAGGACATAAATAAGTGATCGAATTGATTAATAATTAATCGAAAAACACACTTGAGTTCATGCTGCTGTATTAAACGTCAGCACTGGGATGCTGATAATGTAAGGGCGTTACAGTCGTGCTGATATTCAGTACAACAGCATGACTTCGAGTGTGATATTGCTTTTATACAACAGTTCCACAAAGACCGTTTATTATTAACAGATTGTGAATCGTTTGTTTATTTAACCAGTTATTTTGCTCACACACATCCTTCCGCAACTGGTAGAACTAACTAACTAACTAACCGCGACTGGTGGAGCTGGCGAGTGTAATTAAATGGGGGAAAATAGCTTTAAATCCTTACCGGTATTATGTAGGCAAATGGTGCGGAGAGTAAACCATAGAGGTGGTGAATTATTTTGATAAATATATTATGATTTATAAATGATTTTATTTACTTTTTACATAGTTGAGTTTAACTTTAGCTTTTTTCAGGTTCTGGGGTTGAATCCCAAATAGCTTTAAATGAAAATCTAGTGCTCTATGTAGAGTTTACAATCCCTTATTCCATACACTACTGTAAGTAGTAGTGCACTTGGTCAGAGGTTAAAGAGGGATTTGGGATTCAGCCTTGTGTTAGAAGCTAGTTAGCTTTGTAGTTCACGTTAGCTTTGACCAGAACAACAAGGACAGTTCAGAGGCGATTCGTACCGACTTCAACGCAGTTACTAAGGAGAGAAAGTGTTGTTTGTGATGACATAACGTTATCAGATGTGTTTTCTTGCTGAAAGTGTTTTTCCGTGACTCGTTTTGAATGTGGGATTTTGGCAGGCAGCTGCTCTTCACTCATTCTGCCGTCGATAATTTTTTTTATCGGATTTTAAGGATAAGGATAAGGATTTTTTTTAACACTCGTTTGGTGAAGTAATACAAAGAGTTAAACGTCCCAGTGCTGTTACTGTCTATTATCGGCACTCATGGAATGCCTCTTGTCCAATCAGATTACTCAGTCAGAACTACCTGTTATATAACTGATGCCTGGTCTTGCATAAATGTGCCCAGCTTAACTTTTTTACTCTTTCTGAAGTTTCTCTGAGATCTCTTTCAAGTGAAAATTTTGTTTAGATGTTTCAGTTTTCCTGCTTTGAGCGTGATGTCATAATGTCATATATGCAGTTTATTCATGATAGATCACCTTAAACACACAAAAGTAATATACCTGATCACACATACACATTAGCACCATTATTAAGGGTCTTCTTGAGCTTTTTTCCAGCTTTTTTTTTCCCCCTAGGGAAAAGGCAGCACTGTGCTGATTACGTCATTTACAGTGAAGGTTTGTTTTGAAGAGAGAAACAATAGGGGTACTACAAGATTAAAGCTTATCAGCGATTCTGCTTTTTTCTTTCCTGTTGCACACTGCGGATACGGGCTTCCTTAGGCTCGGATGGCAGCCACGCCATGAAAGCTTTAAAAGCAAAAGCGTAGCCTGCCAGCAGTCTCGATGAGAGATCCATTTAGCCGCAATTAAAGTCAGCAGCACGTTGAGCGGGTTGCAAATCAAAGGGTTTAACTAAACGCTGCGCCCTGAACGAAATGCCAATTCATCCTCAAAACTTTTTTTTTTCTCCTTTCGGAATCTCTACAGTTGACTTTACAAGGATTGCAGTATAGCACAAGAAACAGATGTTTCATGTCCTTCTAATGAGAATGCGTGAACCGCTCCAGGCTGAATCAAGCTGTCCGTTTGGACAAACATGATATTCCGCAGTAGACACGAGTTTTAATTTTGTCCAAGCATTCATTTGGCTCGGGTTCAGCACTGCGGCTTTCTGATGGACTGCGACTTATCGTGCAAACCGCCTGCATAAAAGCTCCCGAGCCATAATTAAGTAAAGCGAGTTATTGAATTGTCAATAAGAATAATATTTTGGTTGCTCTGTACTTAGTCTCACAATACAGAGTCTCGTTTAATATGCAGAGCGGTGAATGCTTGTCACGTAAGCATCAAAGGTTTATAAGACTCATGACTGGCGTGCTTCGAAATTGCCTTTAAAATATAAGCGGTTCCGGTGGTACAAGATGGAGGTCCGTTTTATGGTATTGCATTGTTTCTTCAACATTGTACATGAATGTTGTTTTAGAGTACAATGACTGTAAAATTATATTAAAATCAGTAAAAAAAAAAAATCTGAGTTGCTTTAATATGATAAATGTGGTGCTAAACACAGTGCAAAGATAATAGTACGGGACGAAGCACACACATTCTTCACTGTGATTGACAGGCAGACAGGCCACACCTACTTTACTGTGATTGATCAATAAAAAGGCCATACCTCCTTCTCTTGCACTGACAGGCAGACACGCCACACCTCCTTTACTGTGATTGATAGGGAGACAGGACACACCTCCTTTACTGTGATTGATAGGCAGAAAGGCCACACCTCCTTTACTGTGATTGATAGGCAAACAGGCCACACCTCCTTTAGTGTGACTGACAGACAGACAGGCCACACCTCCTTTGCTATGATTGAAATGTAGACAGACCACACCTCTTTTAGTGTGACTGACAGACAGACAGGCCACACCTCCTTTGCTGTGATTGATCAATAAAAAGGCCATACCTCCTTCTCTTGCTCTGACAGGCAGACATGCCACACCTCCTTTACTGTAATTGATAGGCAGAAGGGCCACACCTCCTTCTCTTGCAATGACAGGCAGAAGGGCCACACCTCCTTTAGTGTGACTGACAGGCAGACAGGCCACACTTCCTTTAGTGTGAGTGACAGGCAGACAGGCCACACCTCCTTCATTGTCACTGACAGGCAGACAGGCCACACCTCCTTCAGTGTGATTGACAGACAAACAGGCCACACCTCCTTTAGTGTGACTGACAGGCAGACAGGCCACACTTCCTTTAGTGTGAGTGACAGGCAGACAGGCCACACCTCCTTCATTGTCACTGACAGGCAGACAGGCCACACCTCCTTCAGTGTGATTGACAGACAAACAGGCCACACCTCCTTTAGTGTGACTGACAGGCAGACAGGCCACACCTCCTTTAGTGAGACTGACAGGCAGACAGACCACACCTCCTTTACTGTAATTGATAGGTGGACAGGCCACACCTCTTGCACTGTCACTGACAGGCAGACAGGCCACACCTCCTTCTGTGTGACTGACTAACAAACAGGCTGCACCTCCTTTAGTGTGAATGACAAGCAGACAGGCCACACCTCATTTAGTCTGACTGACAGACAAACAGGCCACACCTCCTTCATTGTCACTGACAGGCAGACAGGCCACACCTCCTTTACTGTGATTGATTGTCAGACAGGCTACGTCTCCTTAACTGGGATGGACAGCTACACTGGCCACACCTCCTTCATTAGGATTGAGAGGTTCATTGACCCCTAACTCCTTTCAAGTCAGTTCAGCTCCATAACACCAGGACAAATCTGTATCACACCCCACTATTACTGCACGGTTTAGATTAGATGTGTGTGAAGAGCACAGGAGAAAACTTCAACCTGAACAGCTGGATTTAAGACCTCAGACTTGGATGGCAGTAAAAAAAAAAATGCTTGATGAGTTCATCGATACACAGACTTTAACTCAGAGCATATGTACAATAATCAATGCCACTAGAATGATGTTTTTTTTTTGTCAGCTTGAGAGTGTTTTTCACTGGTATAAATGGTGCTGATGTTGCTGGTCTCCACGGATACGTGCGCTATATGATGAACGTCCAGCCCACAACTCACTTACTGCTGACTAGAGAATGTTAAATGTAGTGTTGAATTACAGAGCCTATTGAGGCAGTTCCCTCTTATTAGGGTTTTTTTCTTATGTGAATGAAGGTCATAGATGGCTTTATGAAGAGAGAGAGAGATAGAGAGAGAGAGAGACGCTTGTTGAAAGTCGCACACTGACGCATCGTCTTGGCAGTTCTGCCGTTCTTCCGTTCATGGCTACAGTACAGTACGTGCTCCTTGAAATGAGCGTCACAGTCCACAGGTTTCTGCAGAACGATCGAAGAGGGATTTTTTTTTCCCAAGCTTTGAATACGGTTTGCGTTTGCTGTACCAGTGTGTACGCAGCAATTACAGAATTAATGCAGGCTGAAACGGCAAGAGAAGTTGGCAGGACCAGCATTTGCTGATTGAAGCGTCCTGTTTACAAAAAACTCTTCGCAGCGTTTCACAGTCAGTCAGACAATTAAGACTCAAAATTAGCTTCTTTAGTTTTGCACTGGAGCAGCAAGATTAATGGTACGAGATTGATAATAAATGTTTAGAGCCACTAGTGTAGCGGTGTGTAAGCTATCGGGCCTGAATCGTCATGCACTCAACTGTTCTTGCCTAAAAAAAGTTTTTGCTCCTGTACTTTCTGCTCTTGCTCTGATTTGTATAGTGACACCGATTACATAGTTTCCTGCCTTTTAATTGGTGCTGTTCCCGATTATCGACTGATTAGTTTGTCTGTTTATGTCAGCTCGCATGTCTGAGCTGTATTTTTCGATGTTTCGGTGTTGTAGCTTTCTTTCCATATTCCTCACATGACTTTCAGGTTTTGATTAACACCTATGTACTGTATGTTTACACTGATATTTCTAGGTGTGTTTGAACCCTGTGATGTTTGATGAAGATATACAGTACTGCATGAAAATCTTGATCCTTATTTCTTTATAATAAATTAAATGAAAGAAATGGGGACAAAAGCGTTCCTGTTACAGGCTGCAATCTGCCTAAAGATACGGTTTAAAAACTGGTTATTTATGAAAAACCTCAGCGGCGACCTCGTTTCCCCTCTCGTCTGTCCCAGCTACTCAGTACTAGTATAATAAACCAACAAATGAACTTTTTAAATGAATTAACAAACAAAAACATTCCTCTGAAACTGTTCATGTACAGAGACTGGAGAACTATTCCTCAAGACTACATTAAAAATCTGGTTCTTTGAAAGCAAAATGTGAAGAAATGACAGGAAGCACAAGAAGCGTTTTTTTACGGCAAACGTTATGATAGTAAAATGTACTGATTTTATATCCAAGTGTATAAACAGTTCTTAGCGTATGTCACAGGGATGTTTTACGGGAGCTTCTTTGCTAAATGACTAATAATATCTTATATGTTTTACGTGAAATAATGTTTTATTACTTTAATACTACTCAATCGTCTGTGTCTGCAGGAGATGGCACACTGAGAGTTTGGGACGTGAAAGCCGGCTCGTGTCGACTGGCCATTCCGGCGCACAAAGCCGAGATCCTTAGCTGTGATTGGTGCAAATATGACCAGGTGACCTCAGTAATGAACACGAGGGTTTCCTTTTATTCATTCTTTCATGTTGGAGGAAAACGCATAACACAAGCCAAGTAAAAACACATGGAAATAGCACATCTACCAGGAATAAAACACACAGATTTATAAGTCAATGTTTGTAAAAGGCTCCGGTCTCAATTAATAAATTAACTTAATTGATAAACCCTTTCTAATTGAAATATACACTGAAATTAGAATGTAGTTTACATGATCATTCTTTGTGTTTATTCATCCATAATCCTTGCATTATTAGTATTATATCCAATATCAATTTATTTCTTAAATATAATAATCATTTTGTTATAGATTTATTAAACAGTTTAGCAAATATTGTAATTGATTAAGTGCAGTTTATTTGTATTGTAAAGACATTTTATGCTACAAAATATACTCTTGTAACGTTTGGTACTGTGTACTCTTTCAAGGATGCCTGATCAAAGCCTTTCTGATGATCAAGACATTACATTCAGTCTATATATATATATTTTTTTTTTAAAGTGCCCTGTGAATATATATATTTTTGTATTATACATAACAGAACGTGTTGGCGACGGGCGCCGTAGACTGCAGCGTGTGCGTGTGGGATCTGCGCAACGTCCGCCAGCCTGTAGCTCAACTGCTGGGCCATTCTTATGCCATCCGGAGAGTAAAGGTAACTTTGTGTAATTCTTAGTGAAAGAGATAAAAGTGTGTAGTTTTGTTGCTATGAAACTTCAGTGCGCAATAACTTGCATCATTCAGCATTCAGCTGTAATTTTTCATTTTCTTATCCCGGCGAGTACAGTTTAGTAACCTGACTCTCAGTCACGCCAACACACAGCCATTAAGGCGCCTCCGCCCCTCTGAAAACTCAGTGCTGATTAAAGACAAAGGCTTGGTGAAGTTGATAAGCACAGGTTAGGTTATACTGTACTTGATGTGGTGTGAGTCTCTATTTGAGTGTGTGTGTGTGTGTGTGTGTGTGTGTGTGTGTGTGTGTGTGTGTGTGTGTGTGTGTGTGTGTGTGTAAAGGCTCAATGTGTTCCTTTTTAGTTTAGTCAAATACAGTAGAACAGAAGACTGTTATGAGAGGAAAAAACTCCCTTTATTCCTCTATATAATCCCCTGCTACACTTATGCTCTCATCCCAGTGTTTCACTAGAGCTTGGATACCATCAGGGTAGAAGGTTTACTCAGTATCTCGGGTGGGCCATGATCGGACTGCCTGCTTCAAATCTGAAACGCTGGCCTCCCAGGAACTCCTTTTATGGCCTTGTGGAAATGGCTTGGAGTGAGGTCAGGACTATGCAGAGGTGTGGCAATAATTTCCAGCCGAGTTCCTGTAACGCGCAAGTGGTGTTGGTGAATGATCGTGTGTACAGATTCGCCTCGAATTCGAAGTTTGCAACGAGTTATCCATTTTCAAGTACCAGTCGTCCCACTCACTGAATGCTCACAGGAATGGATGCAGTCTGCTCCGAGCCACCCCGGCCGGGATCGTCATTTACGGAAGTGAGGCCTTCTTCAAAAAAACTTTTGTCCCATCACCCTGCTGTGCTGTAAATGTCAATCGGCTCAATTCTCAAGAAATTTCATCACAAGTCCCGGTTTGAATCGAACGCCCCTCGAACAGTCGCTGATGATTGAGCTGATTAGTAAATTAACTATCTGCCAGTAAAAAGTCGGCCAACCACTATAGATTTCTGCATTAGAAGCCTCCTACAGTATCAGCGTTCCTCACAGCAGCGACTTTAATGAGCGACTAAATGAAGTGAATTTTATTTTATGTTGTGCAGTTAGTTGATCTATGGTGTTAGACTTATAAACCTCGATATGGGAAGTTTTCGTGTTTAGTACTAACTCAACATCATGCTTTAATCGTCATACACATCTAGAACAGCAATCAGTAATTTGTACGTTTTGCTAAAGGCCGAATCGTGCCGATTGAAAGAGTTCAACATTCGGCATGAAGTGAAACTTTTAAAAGGATGGGAAGTTATAAAAAAAATAAAGAATGCATTGAAAAACAAAGACGGAAGTCATCTCGAGGAGATTTTTCTTGCCATTGTTTTCTCTGACTTGCTCATTAAGGATTTAAATTGACATATGGATTTACATATGAACTCTGCTGTCTAACAATGCCTGTTGGTAATTTTGCTGTTAAATAGAAACTATTATTATAATTATTGGCGTTCTGGACTGGTATATAATACCGTACCTGCTCACGGATGATAGAGGGGCGGGTGGTCATAGTCAGTAACTGATAACAGCACATCCGTGAATATGGAAGGTCATCGCATTTATAGCAGTATGTTATGTTTTTACAGCAGTGTATTCATTCCCACAGCTGTCTTATTCATTTCCTCTTTTACAGTTCTCCCCATTTTACAGGGCCATGTTGGCGTCATGCTCCTACGACTTCAGCGTCAGGTAATAACGCAAATATCAAGCAGCATGCATGGACTATGATGGAATTGATTTAAAAGTATTTATAAACAGGTCAGCTTCTCATAATATATTTGAGAGTAAGACCCAAAACGTTACCTCTGCTGCTGAGGAGAAGTTCATTTAGAGTCACCAGCCTCAGAAATCACCAATTAACCTCAGACAGCACCTCAGATTAGAGCCGTTATCAAGGATTTACAGATCAGAAGTAGCAGATATACATCTCAATATCAGCTGTTCAAATGAGATTATTGTGTATTTTGGATAAATGCCCCGGTGCTACTGACCTGTGATGTTCTCAGACATTTCCCTTTTCAGACGTATAGTTTGTTTTTGTTTGTTTCTTCATGATGCTGAGCAGCGACATCACAGCGTGGGTTGTGGGCAAAGCAGGAGGTCAGACGCTGTGAGGATGGACGAGTTACTGCACTTTCAGACTAATGGAGCTGTAAAAGACGCTGATTAAATTTCAAGCTAGACCGGTTTATTTCCTTTTCAGACAGCTATCAGCTGTGTTCATAACGCACGCGAAGATAATATTTGCACTCGAAGGCTGTGAAAGATATTACCGAGTGCACGGCTGCAACAGTTCACTGCTCTTCAGCCACGCAGAACCGTGTTCTGATTACACATCACTGTAGTGGTCTGAGCTCCGATTATTATTATTATTATACGCTTATAAATATATATATATATATATATATATATATATATATATATATATATATTACATTTCATTATTTCGTTATTATTTTCATCAGCATACAATAAATGTCTCGCACATGCATATACACAAACAAAAATAAAATAAAATAAATACAGGCATGTACAGCCGTAACTGTCATATACTGTAACTTACTATATTAGTTAAATAATAATAATAATGTAATAATATATTTTGGCAAGAATTATTCAAGAAGCATTTGTAGTAAGGGAAGAATTTTGCACTGTGCTGATAGTGTTTAATATAAATGAAAAACACACACACACACACACACACACACACAGTTAAAGCAGTCCTTTTTGATGTAAGCCATATTTAATTCTATCCTCCATAGAATTTTGTTTATTTTAATACATTCATTCATTCATTCATTCATTTTCTATACCGCTTAATCCTGTGTTCAGGGTCGCGGGGACCTGGAGCCTATCCCAGGAGACTTTGGGCACTAGGCGGGATACACCCTGGACAGGGTGCCAATCCATCGCAGGGCACACACACATACACACACCCAATCACACACTACGAGCAATTTGGGAACACCGATTAGCCTTATTTTAATACAGTTTTTATATTTATAATATGACTGGGGGAGGAAACTGGAGTACCCGGAGGAAACCCACCAAGCATGAGAAGAACATGCAAACTCCATGCACACAGACTCAAGGTGGAAATTGAACCCAGACCCTGGAGGTGTAAGGCCACAGCTAACCTATAAGCCACCATGTCGACAATACTTTTCTAATATTATGTAAAGTGTTTTTATATTAAATTATTGGAGACTGTTGCAATTAGCTTCACTATAGTTTTCAATCATTTATACTCTTTAGGTAGCCCGATCATTATTTCATGTTTAAAAAATTAATAATGCATCCTTTTAAAAATATAAGAAGCGTTTAAATAAAAACAGATGTGTGCCCTTATAAAAGCTTTTTGCTTCAGGCTATTCTGTGCACCTGTTCTGTTTAGCTTGTACGTCTGACATATGCGTGCAGGAATAAATCTACAGCCTGAACTAATAGGTTCATAGAACAGCTTTATTGTTGATATAAAATAGTCCAAGTTGATTTGTTCATATTTTACAATGAGTGTTTTAATAATATAGTATGTAGTGCAGCACGCAACTATGATTCAGTGCTTTTCCATTTATCACCGAGTTATATACTCCTCTGACTTTCAACTGTTTTTACTTTCAGTAAACTTAATGTGTAAATATTAGTATGAACAATAAAAGAGTCGACACCATAAGACATAAACTAAAAATGTTTCACAATGTGTCCCTGAATGAAGGGAGGCTCAAAATCAGTCAGTACCAGTCAGTATCTGGTGGCCACCAGCTGCTTGAAGTACTGCAGTGCATCTCCTCCTCATGGACTGGACCAGATTTGTCAGTTCTTGCTGTGAGATGGAGGGATTGTGTGTTCCTGGTGTGACTCGGGCAGTTGTTGTGGCCATCCTGTACCTGTCACGCAGGTGTGATATTCAGATCTACCCATCCTGTGCAGGTGTTGTTACACGTGGTCTTCCACTGCGAGGATGATCAGCTGTCCTTCCTGTCTCCCTGTAGCGCCGTCTTAGGCGTCTCACTTATCTTAGGCGTCTCATTTATTGCCCTAGCCACATCAGCAGTCCTCATGCCTCCCTGCAGCATGCCTAATGCACGTTCACGCAGATGAGCAGGGACCCTGGGCATCTTTCTTTGGGTGTTTTTCACAGTCGGTAGACAAGTCTCTTTAGTGTCCTGCGTTTTTAGAACTGTGACCTTAAATGCCTACTTTCTGTAAGCTGTTAAGGTCTTAACGACCATTCCACAGGTGCATGTTAATTAATTGATTATGGTTAATTGAACATGCATGGAAAACATTGTTTAAACCCTTTACAATGAAGATCTGTAAAGTTATTTGGATTTTTACAACATTATTGTTGAAATACACAGTCCTGAAAAAGGGACGTTTCTTTTTTTGCTGAGTATATATATACACAGTCTGTCAGAGTGTGTGACCGCTTTGATGAACACACTGATGTCTGTGCGCTTCTGTCGTCAGGTCTCTGGTTACATATTATCTAAGGCTTGGCCTACAGTAACTACAGTACCATCACCTACTACAGACCTGTTCCCTTTTCATTGCCATCTCCAAACATTTTACATGCTTTTGTAAAACAGGTATGTTAATAACTCCTAATACCACAAAATTGACACTACAGCTTCTGAATCCCACCACTTCTTTCTCTACACGCAGATGTATTCGTTTTAATTTAGCCCACTTTTAGCCCCATTTTAACTTATGGTTCCGGCCAATTGGAATATGCAAACTCAGCATATTGGTGTTATTAATTGCCCTGTACTACACAACATAGTTCAGTTTCATTACCTCACAGATTAACTACTCAGTAGGAGTTCCTCAGGGATCGGTTTTTAGTCCATGCTTGTTTTGCCTTATACAGTGGTGGCTGAAAGTATTAAGATGCCAAGTATTATAGTTGTCCCCGTGCACAAAATAATTGATGTCACTAATTAGTTCTAGCATATTTGGCTGAGAAGTGCTAATTAACTGAAAAACTGTTTCCTGATAGAGAACTGTTGGACAATGGTGAAGATGGCGGTAGCTGTGAAGAAACCATCTTCTGTACATGATTTTCAGTAAGAAATCAGGCATGAATTGAGTGAGTGACACCAGAGTACTGCAGACGTCTTTTTGACTCTATGTCCAGCCCGATCTAGCAGGTTTTGTAGAATACAGGACCTACTAAACGCTTATTGTTGTATAGCAATAAGTAACACAATGACACAATAGTAACACAATAGATTTAATGTTATCTTGATTGTTATTATTTTACAAAATTTTAAAACGTCATTAAAATATTGAATCTCACATTTGTCTCAATACTTTTGGCCAACTCTGTGCTTTTTCAGGTACCTATAGTATTCTATGAAGCCTCTGATTGATGATTGCTAAGTGGGTTCATTCATTTTGGTTATAGTATCAGTATCGATAAACATGAAGCACTTTTAGTTGGTTTTCCAGGCATTAGTACTGACCCCAGGACCAAAACTTTAAAGTCACTTACTATGATGTCCATGATCAACAGCTTGATTAAAGTCATCTACTTGCTCTTGAATTATTCATGAATCTTTCCCGGGATTGTTACTAGAAGATGACAATATTAGAGAAAACAGTAAGCAGTTAAAAGCACTTACCACCAGAGGTTAAATTGAAAAAAGCTTTAGCTGAATGTCTGCAGAATCATTCACGTTCAAGTCATAATTTAGATCAATAATGTGCCTTTGTCACGGTGTTTACCATAAAGCTTAAAGACAAACAGATGGCAATTTACTTAATGGGCCATCGTTACGAGGAGCATTTTTAATGGAGAGTCCTTATTGACGTTGTCATTCAGTCTAAACTTGGGCTTATCCTGTACCTGGAAACCCAGCTCATGACTCTTTGAACTGACGAGCTGTGCAGTAAAAGACCATATATTGCAAAGACAGCCCTTTTAAACGGACATGATTTGGCTGTAGTGCAGTAATCATTGCCTTGGGCACTTAGGAGCAGGTCAGTGTTGTGTTTGTCTCTCAGTGGCCAGACCGGCTCACCAGTTTTTGTCATTATTGTTTCTCAGTATTTGATCAAGCAGCTGTGCACACACACACACACACACACACACACACACACACACACACACACACACACACACAACACAGACAGGTCCAAGACAGACAACAACAAAAATATTTCTTCAGTTGTGAACATTTGGGTGTTAGTCTTATTTAGCAGCACTCAGTAATGTTGCCTTGAAGAAATTCAATATGAACAAGAGGACATGTTACAAATACTGTAAGCAGCTAATAATTAGGATTATTGGGGAACATGTATAAGAATGTGTTTTTCTGTAAAAAAAAAAAAGAAATTGACACTAGTAGTTTAATGAATGAGGGCTTTACAACATGCACCATATGTTCGCCAAACGTATTTGCTCGTCTGCCTTCACATGAACTTGAATAACATCCTACATTTACATTTAGGCATTTAGCAGACGCTCTTATCCAGAGCGACTTACAATTTTATCTCATTACACATCTGAGCAGTTGAGGGTTAAGGGCCTTGCTCAAGGGCCCAACAGTGGCAACTTGGTGGTTGTGGGGTTTGAACCTGGGATCTTCCGAACCGTAGTCCAATCCCTTAACCACTGAGCTACCCCTGGCCCCATTCTTCCTATTCTTCCTATTCTTAATCCATAGCATTTAATATGATGTTTGCCCACTCTTTGCAGCTTTAACACGTTCAGCTCTTCTGGAAAGGCTTTCCACAAGGTTTAGGAGTGTGTTTCTGGGAATTTTTAACCATTCTTCCAAAAACACTGATGTTGGACGAGAAGGTCTGGCTTCAATTCATTCCCAAAGGTGTTCTATCAGACAGGTCAGGAATCAAGTTCTTCCACACTAAACTCGCTTATCCATGTCTTCATGGAGCTTGCTTTGTGCAGTCAAGTTGGAATAGGAATCGGTTCCCAAACTGTTCCTACAAAGTTGGGAGCAAATGAAATTGTCCCAAATGTCTTGGTATGCTGAGGCATTAAGAGTTCTTTTCACTGGAAGTAAGGGGCCAAGCCCAACCCCTGAAAAACAACCCCACACCAGTTCCAACATGACTGTGCACAAAGCAAGGTCCATGCACAGACATTGGTGAGAGAGTTGGCAGTGGACCTTTGGAGTGCTGTCGGTTGAGAGATTGGGCCTTCGGATTGGGATCTGGAGAGATTGATGTCTGGGTTTGAAGTCTTTGTGCTCTTTGACTGCTGGGCTCACTGGGTATTCTGGTGCCTTTCTGTTGAGGCCAGCGTTGATTTATTATTATTTTTTTTTTATTATCAATTGTCAATTCTGTGGAATTTAGAGTGGACATTCTGGCATTTTGTCCCTGTGGACATAAGTGACACTTGGATGCCCATCTCACCTGTTGTATAGTTAGTGATCAATTATTCCTGTAAAGCTGGTTTGTGACAAGATTCAGACGCGTTCTACATTATAAATAAAATGGAACTCAATTCAGTTTCCGATAATGGCACGCCCACAATTGTATTTTCTTGTTTCTTAACAAAATTTAATGGAACAAGCTACATTAATAGGTATTAGAAGTTACAGTGAATTCTCATAGCACTTAAATGTCACTTGCTCGGCCTTAAAGTTTCTCCGAGTGGCGCAGTGGTAAAGCGCTCGTCCTATCATCTGGAGATCGCTGGTTCGAACCCCGGGTGATGCTGTTCTCCTCTCACAGCCGGAGGCGCAGAGAGAGCTGATTGGCCGAGCTCTCTCAGGGGGGAGGGATGAGAGGTACTTGCGCTCCTACATTAATCACGCTGTACAGCCAATCAGGGGCGTCATGCGTGAGCTCACACCTCCGTGGGTGTTACTCCACCCCCAACGATGCGTGAGCAAGCAGTTTGAAAAGATGCGCTCGGCGGACATCACGCGCTTCGGAGGAAACACGTGATAGTCTTCGCCCTCCCGACTGAGTGGTAGTGGTAGCCTGAATGTGGGAGCTCCCTAACGACGGGCAGGAATTGGCCACAACTAAATTGGGGGGAAAAAAATTTAAGTTTCTGTCACTGTCAAGGAACAAACCTGCTGTAAAAAGCTCAAAACCCATTTCAATAGTAGGAGTACCAGAAAAATGACTTTTTCTGGGTTATTAGCACCCCATAGTGTGTTTGATTATTGTTGTTGTTTGTTTGTGTTTTTCTTTTTCAAAATAGTATCATATCCATAAATGGGTTTTCCTGTAGCTTATATAATGAGCAATTAATGATGCTTTATCAGCATAACACATCACAAACCTGACTAGTACTGAGATTTTGTACTTCAACTTGACTTACTTACGTATGTGACGTCCAAAACTCTCATGAGTTTTACGTCTGTGCTTGTGTTTCCCTGATACACTTCACTATAAACAATACATATTTAACAAGCAGCAGTGCAGCTGTTGGCTACAGTATAGGAAAAAAATCCATATTGTGCATATTCTGTTATCTGCTTACTAAGATATCAGTTTTGCTTATTACAGAATGTCCCTTAAAATTAATTAAGATTGCATAATGTTGTACTAATCTCACCCAGGCAATCAAACTGATTTTGCATAAACAGGACAATCGTTTGATCTTCTACTGTAACCTGATGCGAACATGTCTGACTGACCCATTTTCATTTGTAGAGGATGACGTAGACGAGAGCGTGAGAAGCACCTGCTGTCTCGCACACCGCGCTGTTTGCTTAACCAAAGTCTGCTCGGGTCGCTTTCTAAAGCCAGAGGTCTCCATATTTGCCAGAGATAACGCTTCCTATTCCTGCCATAATAAACTGCTCACACAAGCATCCGTGCTGAGGCTTAGCCATAGAAACTGTCCTGTTTACATAGGGTTGGTTTCAGAAGATCGGTTTTACATTATTGAAGAGTTAATTAGGAACGGAAATGAGTTTTTTTTAGTCTTGTCTGCACCTAGATATTAGGAAAGTGTTCTGATTTTTCCAAGCCAGGGATGTGTCTATTTGTTCTGAATTGTTTAGCTAAGATATAAATGACCGGATTGCACCTGTCATGGAAAAATGTGGAATTATGAGAAGACAGAGTGGGTGTGTCCAGACCATTATGCTACTGAGATTGTATTATATATGAACGAAAACTTGACCAATTGGTGCGAGTTTTACAATTTAATTATGTTACATACTTGAAAATGTAATGTAAAATGTAACTTATAGTAACATTTTATCCAATTAGAAACTAATTCTTTTATAACAGCTATGGCCAGCTGTCCACCTCTGAAGGTTTTAGTCTTTTGGCTGTTCCTGATAAGGGGTCTCCACAGCGGAACAAACTTGGCACAGGTTTTATGCCGGATGCCTTTCCTGAAGCAACCCTCCCATTTAATCCGGGCTTGGGACCGGGGCTAAATCCAGTGCCTGGGGTTTTGGCATTGGCTAGGAAGCAAACCCAGGCCTTCCGCATAGCAGACGAGAGAGACCTGTACCACTGAGCCACCAATGCCCTTCTCTGTATTCTGTGGTATCTCCCACTAGGAAATTAGCAGCAGATCTTTCACGTTCTGTAAGTTTTGAGGTGGGGCCTCCATGTATTGGACTTGTTTGTCCAGCACGTGCCACAGATGCTCATGAAATTTGGAAGCCAAGTCAACACCTTGAACAATTTGTCATGTCCTCCATGCATTCTTGAATACTTTTTTGCAGTGTGGCAGGACGCGTTATCCTGCTGAGAGAGGACATAACCATTAGCGAATACTGTTGCTATGAAGGAGTGCACTTGATCTGCAACAATGATCAGATAGGCTGTACTTGTCAAAGTAACATCTACATGAATGCCAGGACATCACACTGCCTCTGCCAGCATGCCTACTTTCCATAGTGCATCCTGGTGCCACCCCTGCCCCAGGTAATTGATGCACAACCACATGGCCATTCATATGATGGCAGTGATGCCTTAAAAGGTTATGTCACTGGTTTACTGATCAGGGGTTCAGGAGCGTTGTAACTGGGATATGTGGGGGGGGGGGGGGGGGGGGGGGATTTCACTGTTCCTTAACATACACATGGCAAATAAAAGTAAGTAACATCAAAGAAAATGTGATTCATCAGACTGGGCCACCTTCTTCCTTTGCTCCATGATCACGTTCTGATGCTCACATGCTCATTATAGGCACTTTCTCCCATAGAAGGTGTCAGTATAGGCACTCTGACTGGTCTTTGTATACACAGCCCGATATACTCCAATGCAGTGTGTGTTCTGACGCCTCTCTATCATTAGCTATTCAATTCAATTTTATTTGTATAGCTTTTAACAATGATCATTGTTGCAAAGCAGCCTTACAGAATCAAAATGATGAGTAAGCCGAGGGCGACGGTGGCAAGGAAAAACTCCCTGAGATGGCAATAGGAAGAAACCTTGTGGGAACCCATCTTCATTTGGGTGATAATGGATAGGAGGAATTGTTTTGCAGTCATGTATCAGGGCCATCTTCATGGTGAAGTGGAATCCCAGTCCCCAGTCACCACAGGTATCTCAAACAGACCACATGAGGCCTCCATGCAACAACCAGAAGCGGGGCCCCAGGATGAGTCAGACGGGTCCAGAGGGCAGAGGGGGTGTGGATCACTGGCAGCTCAGGAGGGGCATGTGTATCTGGACCTTTCGAGACTTTCCCATCCATGAGTCTGTCACTGGTTCACTGGTTTTCCTTCCTTGGAAACACTTTTGGTTGGTGTAAACCCCTGAGCACATTCATAAGACCTGCTATTTTGAAGATGCTCTGACCCAGTCATTTGGCCATCAAAGTCAAAGTCGCTCAGACCTTTAAACTTGGCCATTTTTTCCTTCTTCCAACATATTGTTGAGAGCTGACTGTTTACTCACTGCTTGTTATATCGAACCTTCTGATATTTGCCAGTGTAATGAAATAATCAATGTTATTCACTTGAACGGTGAATGGTTTTTACTAATGGCTGATAGGTGTAGACCTGGGTCAAGACTGATATAAAATGTGTAATATTTATGAATTTATTTAAGGGTGGATTTCACTTTCATAGAAATAATGTTGGTACAGTAGATGGTCTTCCCTGAGTATCATGAAAATGTATTCCAAGGATAAAGGATTGTTTTACTGTTTCATGCTAAATCTTTCCAAGGCTGGTCTTTTTTTTTTAAACTAATCAGTTGTAATGTGTAAGCTCATATCTTACAGTGCAATACACTTTTCCTTCTTTATATAATATAATTCATACTGACAGCTTTTCCTAAAAGAGCATTATGCCAAAGTCTAATAACTCCTATAAGTAATACGTTCGCTGCAGCTCAACGTCTCGGGCCACGTTGGTATTAATACTCGCCTAACGTTTCGCCCTGGGAAGCGATTTAATCGTATTTGCTGAATGGATGCGACCAGGCGCATTGAGCCAGGGCTGCGTCAGGGCTTTGAGCCATTCGCCCGTCACGGAGTAAAGAAAAACGACCACTCAATTAGTGTGATTGCTTCTCCATCTGCAGGGTCTGGGATTTCTCCAGGAGTCCGCCGCTGCTCGACACCATGGAGCACCACTCAGAGTTTGTGTGCGGCCTGGACTTCAACCTGCACGTCCCCAACCAGGTAGGCTCACAGTAAAACAGATGTAAACAGTTTATGTAAATCAAGCACTATAGCGCAGCACAACAGATCTCCTTAATTCACTAGAGCACTAGTTTGCATATCATTAACATTAAATTAGGAGAAGGCATCGGCATTGTTTATTAGCGAGTGTATTTCAGAGATGTATGTTTCACTCATAATTCCTTCATGTTTAAGATTCTGTAATAATATACAGTAGATGCCCAACCTCCATCGAGTAACTCGGTTCAGCTGTTTTATTTGTCGTTGTATTTCTAAACCCGAGTCAACAACGGCTATGAAAGACACCCTGCGATGAAATTCAGGAAGGTAAAAGGGAATCCATTTGCTGGTAAAGATAAACAGTGCTTTGTGTATTGAAAGGATGCTCAGTGTGTGGAGAGTCCTGGGACGAGCACATGATAGTCTTTATGATTACAGCAGCAATTCTAGGTAGAAACAGACATCTAACAGAGAATAACTGTATACTGTACATAGAATAAATACTGAAACTGTTCCAAACCAGCTTAATATGAAACATGGTAGAATACGTTGATCCAGCACACCTTGGCTTATTTGCCTGAACGCTATTCTCGGATGATGTGGGAAACTGGCCATGCCCACCAGTGCTAATGCAGATGCATTTGACCCAATATATAGGGGGGAAAAAATAAAAATATATATATATATCATAGAAAGTAATAGTACAATAATACTGTCAATTTGCATGGCTACGATAGTGTGTCAACTATTAGGTAAATTATAGGTTTTTACTCCATTAACTTTTTTAAGTGGCATTATCGTTTCTATAGTAACAGTTAATTCAAAGTGTTGGCGAATGCTCACAAATAATTAAAAGAATCTCATAATAAACACATTGTTAAATAGCGGTGCTATATAATTATGTCGCCTTCAGCTTGCTCACCAGGCACTATCTGACCATTTTGATTCATGCACATTCACATTCCATACAAACTTAAATAATTCTTTGATTGTGTAAAGCTGCTTTGCGACAATCAAAATTATTAAAAGCGCTATACAAATAAAATTGAATTGAATTGAATATAGGTGGCGCGGTGGTGTAGTGGTTAGCACTGTCGCCTTGCACCTCCAGGGTCCGGGTTCGATTCCCGGCCAGGCTCGATTCCCGTCTCTGTGTGCATGGAGTTTGCATGTTCTCCACGTGCCTGGTGGGTTTCCTCCGGGTACTCCGGTTTCCTCCCACAGTCCAAAGACATGCAGATTAGACTAATTGGCGTTCCCAAATTGACCATAGTGTGTGAATGAGTGTGTGTGAGTGTGTGTGTGTGTGTGTTCTGCAATGCATTGGCACGCTGTCCAGGGTGTACCCTGCCTTGTGCCCAGAGTCTCCTGGGATAGGCTCCAGGTCCCCCGCGACCCTAATACAGGATAAAGAAGATGAATTGAATATATATTTTTTAAATTCAACAATCACTGAAAAAGGAATAAAACTGTATGATATTATATGAAGTTGTGGAGAAAAGATTTACATTACATTTAGGCATTTTGGCAGACGCTCTTATCCAGAGTGACTTACATTTTTTATCTCATTACACATCTGAGCAGTTGAGGGTTAAGGACCTTGCTCAAGGGCCCAACAGTGGCAACTTGGTGGTTGTGGGGTTTGAACCTGGGATCTTCCGAACCGTAGTCCAATGTCTTAACCACTGAGCAACTTTGGAATGGTAATGCCAGTTCATGGCCACCCCATCACTGACTGGTTTGATTTCTGCTAGATACTGGTTTAATTTTAACTCGAGGGAAACTGGATATCCAGCATATTATCTATACTTTCTCGCTTCTCAAGTTCAGTGTTTTTACAGTGATCCAGAACAACTCAACCTGCCTGGTCCTGTAAGCGTCGTTTCCAGTAGTTTTGATGACTTGAGAATAATTGCCTGGAAAATAGTCAGCGTGTACTGTACAATATTGCTTACATACAATACACACACACACACACACACACACACACACATGCTTTATTTCATTGCTTACTGACCTCAATCTTCCCAGTCACTGACGATGGCCGAGTCAGGTTATTGAAAGCAAACAGCTATTACTCTCCTGCATCAGTGTTTCCATCACGCCATCCCAGTGTGCATTTGTAGTAATAACCAGACCTAATCAGTGATGATACATGTGACATTCAGATTATTCCTGGAAAAAGAAAGAAAACTTTACACACACACACACACACACACACACACACACACAAGTCTCATACGAACGCAGACGCAGTGTGTGTTGTGGTAGAAGTGCGAGTCTCAGGCCTCAGGGGATACGGCCCTTCCCGACTCCAGCACTCACGCTGATGAAGAACAAGCCTGAGGTCAGATCATTTAATGAACCGTCACTCACAAACTCAGCTCATCAGCCGCATGACATCCCACTGTGCTCGCACAAAACGCACTCCCTTTGAGCACTGCTTTGAAGTCTTTCAGTAGGATCGATATTATAGGCTCATTTTCTTCCATCTCCAGCTGCGGAACTGAAAGATGATGGAAATAAAGAGCGTATTGTTCATGTGCTGTGCGGCTCGCTGCATCAAAGACTTCAATTATAAGCTGAAATTTGACTTCATAGATGGTGGTGCAGTGATCCAAACTTTGCTTACAACTATCAGTTGGAAAAGCTAACATAGTGGATTAGGTGTGTTTGGCCACCCGGAACAGCTTCAGTGCTTATGGCATACATTCTACTGGAACTATACTGAAGCGATGATGGTGTACAAATAAACAAAAAAGTATACTAGTGGAAAAAAATGGAGATTTGGGTGGATGGATGGATGGATGGTTGGATGGACGGATGGACGGACCACCTGCTTAATATTAACTAGATCCCCCCCCCCCCCTTTGCCAACATAACAATGATGCACTGTGTGCTTCAACACTTTTCTATCACAATCAGCATTTACCTTTTCCTTAATTCTATTGGTGGACTAGTGCATAAGTAAGTCTTGGCCCATTACCTTGTCGCCAGTTAACCGATTTCCCTTCCTTGGAATGTTTCATTTTGGTATGTCCTGACCACTGCAGATCAGGAACATCCCACAAGAGCTGCAGTTTTGGAGTTGCTCTGACCCAGTCCTCACAATCTGGCCCTCGTCAAAGTCACTAAAAATCCTTACGCTTACCCATTTTTTCTGCTTCCAACACATCAACTTCAGGAAAAAAGGTTCACTTGCTGCCTAATATATTCCACCCACTTCCAACCGAGATATTGAAAATGTAGCTACTGTGAGAAGGGATAAATTGTAATAGCTGAACAACTGGGTCAGAGCAACTCCAAAACTGTTGTTTTGTGGGACGTTTCCAGGCTGCAGGTCAGGACATACCAAAAGTGATCCAAGGAAGGAAAACTGGTGGACTGGCGACAGGGTCATGGGTGGCCAAGGCTCACTGATACACAGAGTGAAGGCTGGTCCGTGTGGTCTGATTCAATAGAAGCGCCTAGTTTAGATCAAATTGACGAATCGTGTTGACGAGTGGAAGCCAAGCTTGTCTTTTTGCTGTTGCACATCTGCTCGAAGGTTTGGTGTTTTGCACATTCTCAGATGCTTTTCTACTCAACGCGGTTTAAGACTCACAGCTTGAGTGTACACTAGGTATAGGCTTAATTAGTCCTATTTTTACAGATTTTTTTTTCTCATATGGATATATGCCCTTATGCAAATGATGTCATGAATAACAAGCTTATAAGCAAAGAAAACAATCCTAAAGCTAATCAGAATAATCCTGTTATCGCATTTCAGGACGTATGACGCCGCTTGGCATACGCTGATATTGTGGGTTGGACCTGGCAACGTGAAACCTGCTCTTAAACAAAAATCAAGGTTGATCAAGCGCTACATACTGTATAAGTAAATATTTCCAGTGGTGCACTCCACTAACACGGGTTAATAACCTCACTCAAAAACCCTCAACTCTCTTCTTGTCTGCTTTTGGACACAGTGTGTCTGAATGCTGTAAAGTTATAGGGATGACCGTGTTGGACACCAAGGAATCTTAGCTCAATTTAATAACGTTAAAGACACACATGGCTCCTTTTGCTCTGCATACCGTTTTTTACCAAACACACCGACCATATAGGTCACTTTGTGAGGGTACAAGTCCCAGAAATCATTTCAGTAGACCAGTGGACCAATCTCGGCACCAAGTTCTTCCACAGAGCAGGAAGAAGCTTAGAAAAGATAAATATAAAGATGCTGCTTTGCCGCCCAAGCCAAATTATAGGATGAGGCTAAGAAGAATACAGCACGTGTGTGTGGATTCTTGCTTTTTGTCCATTCCACATCAGAGCGTTCAGCTGTTGGCAGCCCGTGAATGAAGTGGGATGTTCATTACAGACAAGAGCATACAGCTTAACAGGTTTTCTCTCCTGCATCCCCCTACACACATTCACACAAATCGTGGCTGTCACACTCCTCTGCCTCCCACCCTGGCAGTTCCACTACATAGGATCTGCTTCCACCCCCTACCATTATCAACCATACAATAATACAGTATATATCCATCATCTGCTCTCGTGTGGATACACACTGTATGGCCAAAAGTATATGTACGCCTAACCATTAAAATCAAACGAGCTCGTTGAACATCCCATTCCGGATTTATTCTCCACTTTGCTGTCCCATTTCGGCGGAGGCTTTATTTAGAAGCGTGGCAGTGGGGATTCATTCCAAGAGTGTTCATTGGGGATTGATGTCCGGACTGTGTGAAAGCCACTCAAGTTCTTCCAGTACAACCATGTCAGACCTCGTCTTCTTGGAGGTCATGCTGGTACATGGTTGGGGCGCTTAGTTTCAGTTAAGGAAATTCTAGAAAGATATTCTATTCGAATGTGTGTTAGACCCATAATATAGGGGTGATGGTTACAGTGGGTGTCCGCAAACTTTTGACACTATTTTGGACACACAAGTGCAATGATGTTTAGATGTCTTTAATTTACACTAAGATAGGAAAGCAGAGTGAGTGCCATAAAACTCTAGTTGCTTTCATTCTTAAATCCCCCCCAGGGATGAATAAAGTGTTTTTGAATTTGAATGTTTTCGCCTTCAGTTTCTTAGGACTAAAATTTAAACAGTTGAACATTAGAAGTTTTGATTGATGAGTGCATAAAGAGGAGTCTGAATCAGATTATAGGGTATCACTATAGGGTCTGTCAGTGTAACATTGGTTGCGGTTTCACTGGGCGATGAATACTCCTCTCCTCGGAGATGTATCCATAGTTTCATCGTTGTTTCTTACAGGGTTGGTATAGCCAGCTTGACATCTGAGTGTGTCTGAGCAGTTGAGGGCCCAATAGTAGGAGCTTGTTGGCACTGGGGCTCGACTCAGGAACCTTCTGATGAGTAGTCCAACAACCACCAAGCTATCCCTGCTCCACAAATCAGAATTTATGTTTTTAAGTAAATTTGGGATTTTTCCACTGAACAAAGCAAGGAAACACACACAAAATTAGCCTGAATAGAAAATATAAAAAAAGAACAAGACATGCGGACATTGTCAGGCTTAGAAATAATAATTTGGATGGAAATGATGAATGTGTTCTTCAAACTTTTCCTCCATCTCCCCCCAAAAAACACCTTTTGCAGTAATTACAACCTGGTAGTCATTCTAGCGGTCATTATTTTTCAAGATAATCTGATGAGATTTTACCCCATGATTTTACTTCCATGAGATGGATTGGCTTGATGGAGTCTTCCTCCATAGCATACGGTCAAGTTGCTCCCACAAAAGCTCAATAAAGTTCAGATCCGGAGACTGTGCTGGCCGCTTCGTTACAGTCAGAATTACGGCTAACTTTTGGAAATGGATACATTTGTTTTTGAATTGCATGAAAATGTGTTTTTCTTTGGAAGAAACAAAGAAATTTGCAAGTGATCCCAAACTTGTGAGCAGTAATGTATGAACAAGAACTTCTGGTACTTATGGCTGGGGTGCTTATTGCTGAAAGCTGTCAGCATGAGCTTTTATGGTAGTCATTTTGTGCTATAATATTACCAATACAGTAAAACCTCGGATTACGAGTAACATGTTTTGCGAGTGTTCCGCAAGATTTTTTTATAAATTTTGACTTGGAAAACAAGCATTGTCTTGGTTTACGAGCACCGAGTATCATGTATCACGCATGCGCTTCTTGATTTGACGCAGAGCGTCACTTGATTACAACTGAGCCAATGGGTTTTCTCTTGCGCTGCAGTGTGTGTGTGTTATGTACAAATAACACACTCCGCAGATCAAAAGAGAGAAAAACACACGCACACACACGGATGTTGATTATACCAGTAAGAGACGAGCACTAAGACCCAGCAGGGGAGATGATTACCCGCAGCGCAAGAGAGAGAAAAATACACACACAGCGCCTGTGCGCATAAATGAAAACATTTATCTGTCAGGATTTATTTATTTTTTTAAGGTAAAGTGCAGATTAATTTGTTTTAATTTTACTTTATATTTTGTGTTAATTATTTTTATGTATTTAGTTTTTGGGCTGTGGAATGAATTATTTTAATTTCCATTATTTCTTATGGGAAAATTTGCTTTGATTTATGAGTGTTTTGGAATACGAGGCCGCTTCCGGAACTAATTATGCTCGTAATCCGAGGTTCCACTTCTTTTTTTTGTGTTGATAAGATCCATAAAGTTTTATTTCCATTTTGTCAATAACAATAAAGATATAAATAGTGATATTTTAATTTTTAAGAATGTTTCATGGACGAAATTCTTGAAAAAACTATTTAAAGAAATCTTTAAGTTTAAATGTATTTCCAGTATTTTTTGTTTGTTTTCCAGTGCTGGAAAATCTATAAAATAGCCATGCTTCAAACTAAATACAACACTCCCTGACATCGATTCATTTTGGTATCAGAACTTGTTTACTGAAAGTTGCACTCATGATACCGACTGCTAACGTTCCGCAGGTATCACATCGCACGCAGATGGCCAGATGAGGGTCTCTCAAAAGGATTCCGTCGTGTTGCGTCTCAAATCGAATCTGACTACTCACGCTCAAATGGAACTATCCTTTACACGTTCACGCCCACTGACTCGAGTCATTACCTTATTGTTCCTCCTCACTGCGGCACTGGCGTCTCTACGCTGTCCAGTCTCACAAGTGTAGTTAAGTAATTAATGGAAGTCGTTTTTCCCCTTAAATGGATGAGTCACGGGCCTGGCAGTGGTGTGCACCGGCTCCTTTCCTACTCGGGAATAATGAGCTTCCCTCCCATCTGAGACAGACGAAAGAACAGCAGCAGCGAAACAGGACCGCGCTATATATCATCTGTCCTAGACCAATTGCTTCACTACATCATCGTGCATTATTCCGGAGTGAGCCTCGACATTCTTTTACCTGGCAAAGAAGTCCTGTCATTTCATCTGCATGTGCTCCGTTCGGACAAAGCGAATGTAGTGCCCTCTTTTACTTCTCGTTATTTCTTTTCAACGAGAAAGTAATGCATCTCATGCCTTCTTTAATTAAATAAACGTCTCCCCCATACTTCCTGTGTAGGACAGGAGCCAGGACGGAGAGTGGGTTGTGCTCTATAACTGCCATTTATTTAAAGTCAGACTTTAGCCAGAAATTGCATTTATGCAGTTTTTTTTTCATACAATTGTGATTTCCATTGCATTTATTAATTTTTTATGCCAGTTAAAAACTTTTTTAAAAAGAACATACCGGCACCTTTATCACAAGCTAACATGAAGGTCTAGAAAAAAAAACTTTCAAGAAAGGTGAAAAGATCAGCTGAAAAGAATTTAACATCCATGTTTTCTTGCTAAACTGTTTAGGACGCTGATCCTAAAAGCATCACTGATGTTTTGGCAAATGCAGCATTAGTTTAGATTAACTGCCCCTCACCATGTCTCTGCCTGTCCCTGGTTAAACCATAATGTGGTTAAATTCTGGGTTCTGATTGGTTGGAAGTAGTTTTATTTTTTTATGTTATAAATAAAACTAAATAAAAAAGCATTTTTTTTTAGCATTTTTGGTCTCAAGGGTAAAGTCAATGGTAAAGCTATAAAGTCTTTGGGACAAGGAACATAGATTTTAAATGAATTAAATTAACTATGACTGGAAAAAAGTACCAAGTCATCCTTTAATAAATGCACTAATGATTTCGCATGAATAAAACATTTGGTGACGTGCTGTTATTAGTAAATTGTAAATTTCAGGGTGAGGAAAGTAACCCTGATTCAGACGTAGTACACCACGGACAGAGTGCCAATCCATCACAGGACACACACACACACACACACACACACTATGGGCAATTTGGGACCGCCAACCTAATTAACTTAATCTGCATGTCTTTAGACTGTGGGAGGAAGCCCACCAAGACCCGAGGCGGGAATCGAACCCTCGACCCTGGAGGTGTGAGACCACAATTACTGTATAACCACTAAACCACCTCTTGTGTATTATTTATGTGTACATATTTGACATGCTGTTTAGACAGTTTTACAGTAATGGGATGAAACCCAGCTAACACTGTGTTACAGAACCCCACTTGTTTTTCCTTTTTTCTGAACGAATGTTATTAGAACTCATACTGTACATTCGTGCTGATGACAGAACTTTTGTTCTGTACGTCTGCCTTCGCTCCAGATGTGTTCAATTAGCCGAAATGTGTTTGCTGTCTTTCATTTTCGCCTTCAAAAAATCAAACAACATGGTTTTCTGAACAATCTCATCCCTTTTTTTTTGTGACGCTTTGTTGCTTTTTCATTGCTGTCTAAGAGAATAAAGGAGCACTGAACACGAGTACATTTTACATGCACTTTTCCCCGTGCAAATTCAGCTTCATTTTTCATTCTCCGTGTTTCGGTCTTTGAAGCGGCTTCAAAAGACCAAATGGAGTTTGTCGTAAATGTGTAGTCCAAGCTGGAGCATGTTGAACCAAAACGTCCTTATCATGCAGTTCAGAGACGAGACAAATACCTTTCAGTCAGCTAGTGTCCTTTGTTAAGAACTCCGAGCTCAGTGCCCTTTAAAGCAGTGAAGTAAAGAAACCTGGGATTGAATTTTTATCATCTTCACTGATGGTGCTTAGTCCATTAGAGTGATACGGTCAGTGCTGGTACAGCATTGCTGGACTTGGCAAAGACAGTCTGTGTCGCTCAGTGAAAGCCTGCGGTATTTTATTCTTTAACGCCGCATATAAATAGATTTGGATATACCTCAGAGAGAGAGAGAGCACAAAGTTGTCCTTTATGGTTAACACTAGAAGGCCTGGACAGTTTTAACTTCTTCTTTGTGCCTCACGCAATGTTTAATTATTTCAACCATACATAACATATTCTATCTTTTATCTTTAACCTGTGATGTTAACAGCTCATCTGAAGGATAGCATGGCTTGAGAAAAAAAATATATATTTTGGTTATAAAATGTTTTCATTTGGACGAGGCTGGAGTGGATCTGATGTCTAGCCCAGGAACACAAGACAGGAAGGTTGCCAATCCATCGCAGGGCAAGCACACATACACACAGTCACTCACTCACACCAACGGGAAATTTAGGAACGCCAACTAGCCTAATTGGCATGTCTTTGGACTGTGGGAGGAAACCGTAAGTACCGTGAGTACCCGCAAACTCCACACAGAAGCGGGAGTCGAACCCGGACGTTAGAGGTGCAAGGCGACAATACTAACCACTAAGCCACCGTGCTGCCCCAATACCAGTCATTAAAATTTTATTATAGTTTCACATATAACTTGCAGCAAGGTAAAATTATATATTAGTCACATATCTGGGGTCAGAGCACACAGGGTCATCCATGATACAGCGCCCTTGGAGCAGATAGGTTTTTAAGGGGCTTGCTCAAGGGTTCAATGGTGGCAGCTTGGTGGTGTTGGGGTTTTCAGTCAGTAAACCAATAACTGTCCCAAGTTATGGTTCGAGGAAGAAGAGCCCTAGTTCTGGTCAACACTGACATTTCAGACGATCTTCTGTTTTAAAACAAATGAAGACAATAAAGACATGAACTGATGATGGATGAGGATGTGATTACAACTAACATACAAAATTCATTGACCACTGACCATCATACCAACGTGTAGATCTTCCTCAAAAATGTCCCGAAATTTAGAAGTGCACAGTTGTGTAGCAATGCTAAGTTCCCTTCACTGGAATGAAGAGGTCCAAACTAAAGAACGCGACCCCTATGGGGCTCTGTTGTGGTTCATCACGGTTGGAACAGGCAAACAGCCCAGACCTCCTCATCCCACTTCACTTCCATACCATCATGGCCTCATTGCGATTCCACAGCCATGCTTCATCTAGTGGAAAAATCTAGTGGGAAACTTTCCCAGAAGAGTGGCGATTAAAAGTAAATCTGTAGATATATTAAATAATCCGAGATATAAAAAAAAAAAATCAGATTCAGGTGTGGTGGTCAGGTGTCCACAAACGTTTACAAATATATGAACTTAGAGGTTTTATAATAAATGGATGAGTATTTTACTATGCGAACAATCAGTGACTTCAGTCAGCATACTTTACTTAAATTAGATTAAATTCATGACCATGGGCGGGATTAGTTTCCAGTGGAGACTGGTGCTTCATCACACTGTGAGATGTCAGTAGCATGTCACATGCTGTATAAAATGAACCATAATTAAATTTTTTTGTTTGTCTCTAAGTGCTCGCAGTTTAAAAATGTACAGTTCAATCCTGTGTCACTGTATGTATGTGTGTTTTTTTCTACAGTTGGTGGACTGTTCCTGGGACGAGATGGTAAAAATCTACACCCCTCCATGTCTGGCTGCTATGCAGCCCAGTACGGCGTAAACAAGAAAAAACAACACTGTGACTGCAGAAGGGCTCCGAGTCGAGAGGTCTACCACTGCACTCTTCCTATAGGAGGACACCGCTCCGAGTAGTTTTTAATGCAAAATATTTCGCAAAACAAGTCTGAAAATCCGTGTGCAATGTGAAGTTCCAACGAAAAGACACTTTACTGGTTCACATGCAGCTTTAGTGTCCTTTATAAAGCCGGATTAAATCATGATGATTCCTTTTAGGTGATAAACACATGCTGTGTAGACTTCTAATGTCTGGTCCATGGTATAATTGTCTTGTATGGAAAGTGAATCCTTAATTTTTAATTGAAATGGTACACATTCAGCAGGTTTGTCTAGATGTCTGGAGTAAAACCTTTTTATTTGAACTAAAAGTTTTCTTTGGAATGCATTTCACCTAAAAAGTCACATTATAGCAATTTCACGTCTGTTCTTGCTGAGACACGGAGCTAAACAACACCTTGATCAAAGTGTGACATTCACTGTGTGAGGAAATCACAACTCGGCTAGCAGAATTTTAGACATCTTCAGGCAAGCTTAGTGTAACAAGACATAGTTTTTCCATTTACATGTGCTTTAACTTGGTACTGCTTTACACAATGGCAAAATTGCACAACTCAAATAAACACTCAGATCTTGGCTTTGATTCTTGATTGCGATCATAAACGTATGTATGGCTAGAGCACATTTTCCATTTCATTGATTTTCCGCTATAACACTGCAGGCGATGAAGTTAAACTGCCTCTTTTTCCAACAAGATGCTGCAGAAAGTCATGATTCAAAAAAAAAAAAAAAAAAAAACATTCCCATTTTTTCCCCATTTCACATTTCCCTTATATGTATTTCTTTCTTTCTTTCTTTCTTTCTTTCTTTCTTTTGTTTCAGATGTTGAGGCACCAACATATGTCGTACCTCAGGCCAAGATTTATTTTTTTTTTTTTTCATCTTCTAGTTTTCCACTTGGAAGAACTTGGAAATCAGATGCTTAGATTGGCCTTAAAATAAAATAAAAAATCCTGCTCTATTTCTAACAGATTCAAAATCTAAGGTCTTTATAACCTGAATTCTGAATGTGTTTTAAAGCTAAAACAATAAAAGTACTTTTTTTTTTTTTTACTGCTGTTGAGATGTTGTTTGTCTTCCCTCAGTCTCTAAAAGGACTAAGAGGAAAAGTGCCCTTTATTTCCCAGCAGGAGTGTGTTGCACTGAATGCAAATCACCATGCATAATATAATAAAGATGCGATCCCTCCTCTGTATAAAGAATTTGCAGCTCGCATGAAATATGAAGTACAGAACACATATATGAAGCCTAGATGAACGTATGGCATCTTTTCTTCTTTTGTTTAATGTTTATCTTTGCCAGAAATTTCATCTGGTTTTAGATGTTGCTCATCAGCACTGTAAGCACATCGAACGTTTCACACAATGGACTGTAGGTTATGTAACTGTAAGGTAGAAGACACTTGAGCGCCATTATGGGAAAATTACCCATGACAAGGTGTGTGTGTAAAAGGAAAAAGTTACAGTTTCTACCACATAGGTGATTATTTTTCCTAAAAGCATGTCTGTGTACTTATTCTATCATGGGAATTTGTTGGCTGTTACATTTTTTTATTGTATGCATACAGTACATTTTATCCATTTAGGTTGGCAGGATGCTTCACTGTTGGCATGACACAGGATTGATGGTAGCACTCACATTTTCTTCTTCAAAGAAGTTTTTTTCTCTAATGCCCAAAACAATCGTAAAGGGGATTAATCAGAGAAAATGACTTTGCCCCAGTCCTCAGCCGTTCATTCCCTGTACTTTTTGCAGAATATCAGATGGGTTTTTTTTTTCTGGAAAGAAGTGGTTTATTCGCTGCTCTTCTTGAAATGTATCCTGAAGCGTCCTGGGACCATGCATGTGTAGGGTCGCTTCTCAGCCAAGTGAGTGCACTCACTCACAATGCCATGAATGAAAAGAAATGGCTCAGTGGTAGGTTTTTCGCCTGCCTAAACGGTCCCAAGCTTGGATAAAACTGGGAGGGTTGCGTCAGGAAGGGCATCCGGCATGTAACCTGTGCCAAATTTTATTGGATGGATGGTCCACTGTGGCAACCCCTTGACTGGAGCAGCCAGAAAACAACAACCATAAGAAAAACCTCTCAGAGCAACTTCTCCCAACCGTCCAAGGACAGTTTGGTAATAAACCAATGCTTTTTCCAGCATGATGGAGCATCATCTTGCTATAAGGGAAAGTGATAGCTAAGTGGCTCAGGGAACAAAACATCGAAATTTTCTGCCCATGGCCAGGAAACTCCCCAGACTGTAATCCCATTGAGAACTTGTGGTCAATCCTCATGAGGGGGGTGAACAAATAAAAAAACACCAATTCTGATAAACTCCAAACATTGATTATGCAAGAATGGGCTGCGTTCAGTCAGAGGTTGATTGACAGCACACCAGTGGGAATTGCAGAAGTCTTGATAAAGAAGAGTAAACACTGCAAATATAAACCCTTTGCATAAACTTAATGTAATTGTCAATAAAAGCCTTTAACACTTATGATATACAGTACATTCATTCACTCATCATCTATACTGCTCATACTGTATACAGTGTCACGAGGAGTCTGGAGCCTATCCACAATGGGAAATTTGGGAACCAACAACTGGGAAGTTCATCGTGTTGGGAGGTCTTGAAACAATCATTGATAAGTAGTGTATTAAGAGAGAAAACTACACCACTGTACCACTGCACTTTATAAGTGTGTGTGTGTGTACTGATATTTATCATGACAGCATTATTTCTCGTGTGTTATTACTTTATTGCACAAGATGTGTGTGCGAAGTACCAGAAAATAACACATCCCTGCCAATTAATCCAAGTGTTTTATGGGGGCAGTGGCATTAAATATTTGTTTAAAAGGAAATCAAAAAAGGGAAGAATAAAAAGAACAGAGCTGGATGCAATATTAAACCTGTCAAAATCAATATTTTTCTTTAAATAAATTAATTAATAAATACATAAGTACATTTTGCCTTTAAACATAATGCAAGTTTGAATAAACAATTCTGTTCCATCTCTCTCTCTCTCTCTCTCTCTCTCTGTGCCTTTTTCAAAAGTAAGTGATGTGTTTCTTACAAACATGAACTAACATCAAAATATTTTTGTTTAATGATGTACCAGACTTTATATAGACTTTATATAGCTCTATCTGTCACTGGATCACCAGCTTTCTGACAGACAGGCAGCAGCTAGTGAAACTGGGAAAATTCATGTGCAACAGTCACAGCACCAATACTGGAGCCCCTCAGGGATGTGTACTCTCCCCACTGCTCTTCTCCATCTACACCAACGACTCCACCTCCACAGACCTCACTGTCAAGCTCCTGAAATTTGCAGATGACACTACAATCATCAGCCTCATCCAGGACGGTGACGAGTCTGCATACAGAAGGGGGGTCGAGCAGTTGGCTGTCTGGTGCAGTCACAACAACCTGGAGCTGAACACGCTCAAAACAATGGAGATTATCGTGGACTTCAGGAGAAACCCACCTGCACTTCCCCCACTCACCATCATGAACAGCACTGTGATGGCAGTGGAGTCATTCCAGTTCCTCACTGAAAAAAATATAACAAAAAAATTGAAGTAATCTGTCACACCTAATATTTTAGCATTATACTAAAGTAAAAAAAAAAGATTCACCCATAAGCATAAATTAGACACCTTAGTTTAAAAGAGCAAATTAATATTTTTTTAACTAATGGAATGAGAGAAAAACACATTAAACGAACGACAGCTAGGTTTAGCTGGGCACAACCATCTCTCAGGACCTGAAGTGGGACATTCACATTGACTCCATTGTTAAAAAGGCCCACCAGAGGTTGTATTTCCTTCGCCAGCTGAAGAAACTCAACCTGCCACAGGAGCTGCTCACACAGTTCTACTCAGCCATCGTTGAATCCGTCCTGTGCACTTCAATAACTGTCTGGTTTGGCTCAGCTACGAAAGCAGACATCAGAAGACTACAAAGGACGGTTCGGACTGCTGGAAGAATTATTGGCACCCCCTGCCCACGCTGCAAGAACTGTATATATGCAGAGTGAAGAAAAGGGCACGGAATATCACTTTGGACCCCTCACACCCAGGCCACCTTCTATTTGAACTTTTGCCGTCGGGTCAACGCTACAGAGCACCGAACACCAGGACAGTCAGGCACAAGAACAGATCTATCTCATGAACAGTTAAACATCATTCTAACTGTCAGTAAATATATGTGCAATATTGTGTACAATAAACGGTATAATACCACAGATGTCAGGTATTTATGTAACTTATTTAAAAGTATCTCACACCCTACTCCATTTGATGTCAACCTTTTTTTTTTTTTTGTCATGCTGTTTTTGTTTTGTCATTTGTATTTTTTGTTCTGGAAGCTCTGTCACTAAAACAAATTCCTTGTACGTGCAAGCGTACTTGGCAATAAAACTCTTTCTGATTCTGATATTTTCCTGCTAAATCACAGTGCACACACTAAACTATTAAACTTTTAAACTGCATGATGTTTTTTTGTTTTTAATGCTGTATATAAATTAAGTCTGTAACTAGGAGTGAGCTGATTGGCTGCAGTGGGGTTTCTGTCTCAAACAGTTGATCCTGCAGTTAGGAAGTCAAGTGGAGCTGCAGGAGGCGCAGTGTGTGGCGCATTGGGTTCAGGCGCGTGCACACACTCTCACACACGCATTTGGACTCAGGGGAGGGAGAACACACACACACACACGCGCGCGCGCGCACAGGCAGTGCGCTTTTTCCCTCTACACCCGTACAGAGTGTCCACAGTGTGTAGAATGAGATAACAGGGCTGCAGGAAACCCCCGGGACAGAGGGACGAGTGTGTGTGTGTGTGTGTGTATGTATGTGTGTGGATTTGTGTTTTGATGCAGTGCTTTGGAGAAACTTCACTTGCTATGTTTTATTTAGAGCTCGACATTTTTTTATATTTTTAAAGAAGGAGTCGGGTATTTTTTTCATATATTTATAAAACTTAAGGGAGGAAAAAAAAAGCAGAAGATGGAAGTTTGCAGGGGCAGAACGTTGGGCATCTCGGTGGCGGTGGCGCACGGCGTGTTCTCCGGGTCCCTCAACATCCTGCTGAAGTTCCTCATCACCACGTACCACTTCACCTACCTGACCCTCATCCAGTTCCTCACCAGCTTCACGGCGGCGGTGACGCTCGAGATCCTGCGCCGGCTGGGCGTCGTGAACATCCCGCCGCCGAGCGCGCGCCTGACGCGGGTGTTCGCCGGCGTGTGCGCGCTCTCCACGCTGCAGTCCACGCTCACCCTGTGGTCTCTGCGCGGCCTCAGTCTGCCCATGTACGTGGTGTTCAAGCGCTGCCTGCCGCTCGTCACGCTCTCCGTCGGCGTGTGCGTGCTGCGGGACGGCGCGCCGTCAGTCGGGGTCACCGTGGCTGTGCTCATCACCACCGGCGGAGCGGCACTGGCGGGTAACACACACACACACACATACTGTTGCCACCCATTTGGGCACCCAGTAGTGTAGATCATCTTAAACAGTAGGAGGACTGGGGTCCTGAAGATGCCCACTGGGTGTTATCATTATTATTATTTATGTTATACATATACTATTGAAAATGTGTGTGCCAGAGAAGCTACTTCTCAAGTTTATGTAACATGGAATTGACCAATCTGGCTTTCTTAAAAAATTCTAGTTGCTAATTTCAGCTGATTTTTGGAGAGATGATTTTATATCTGCATAAAAATAGCCATTTTTCTGAGTTATTTCTTTATCAGTATTGATACTAAAATTGGTGTAACTTTTAGAGGCATATGACCTGTAAATATATATATATATATATATATATATATATATATATATATATATATATATATATATATATATATATATATATATATATATATTGGTAATTTATTTAGACTAATAAACTTTTTCAGTTTTATGTCTTTTTATGTGAAATCTAAATTGGCCAAGTTTCATCTAAATAACAGTTAAGATCATTAAAAGATTGAATTTTAAAAAACTTACGGACACTACACCTAGGTTAGACACTTTTTTGCACAAATAGCACGTTTTGGCTGACAGGATTACTTTGACTCATTGATGGTGTTTCTTCTTACTCTTCCATGAGGCTCTTTGGTCATTCAAATAGACCAATGTGGTTATTTTGAACTAGTATGGTTCAAAGTCATATGTGCGTTTTTGTCTGGCACCCAGCATCAACACAATCTTCCCATCACTCCTCGTTATAAAAACCAATATGTCACCAGTCACTCCGAAGACACTGGATTATTTTTTATTCATTGGTGGTGTTACTTGTTGCACCATACAAATAGACCACTGTGGTTATTTTGAACAAGTAACAATGTCATATGTTCATTTTTGTTAGGTCATAAACCAAACCGAAAAGAACAACTAGTCTGCTTTTACCCAGTGGGTGTAGCACCAACACAATCTTCCCATCATCCCTGAAACCAATATGTCACCAGTCACTCTGAAGTCATTGGTTTGACCCTTAGATGATGTTACTCGTTACCTTTCCATGGGGTTGTTTGGTCATACACATAGACCAGTGTGGTTATTTTGAACCAGTATGGTTCAATGTCATATGTAAAAAAAAAATTGGTCATAAACCAAACCAAAAAGAATAGCTAGTCTCCTTTTTAACCCAGTCATCAATTACTCAAAGTTTTAGCCATACCAGTATGTACTTAATTTGTAACCCAGTAACACTGTTCTTTACTTTATTCAGACTGTTCTCTTAAATAGCCTTTGTAGTACATCATCAATTTGATTGAGCATTTGCTCAGATCAATAGACCAATAAAACAAAAATATTATATCACCATACCTGGTCATATTTCCAATATCAAAAGTCAACCAGGGGTTTTTCAACTTTTTCTATACTTTAACTGTAAAATAAAATCCAAAGTACAGCTTTAATTGATTATTATTATTATTTCAATAAGTGCAATAGTCTTGCACTTTGAGTCTGATTGATTTGACACTGTGAATTCAGTAATATGTTTATGTCTTTAAAATAATTTACTGACACCTGATGATGTATGTGATATTCTTTGTAAAGCACGTTGCATAATTCATATACTGTCATACTGATCAGCCATAAGTGCTTAATTATTATTCTAATTATTATAATAATATAATTATTTTGTTCAAGATCATAAAGAGTTTTAAACTACGCTCAATCAAATTGATTATGTGTCCAGACTGTAGATTTATTTCAATGAAATACAAAGCAATATAAAACAATAAAAACTATATATTGGAGATACCAAAGTGTTACAATTATATGGATTTTTTTAATACTGTATATTTCACATACATCATGCTTTTTAGCTGCACCTACTTTACATAGCAGTGATACTGTACTTAGTGGGTGTGCAGTAGGTGTACCTAAGTCAAAGAAGATTAAAAGTTTGGTAAGATTAAAATTGCATTGCAAAAATGTGTCAGTCCTGAATATGTACCTTTTTCATTTATTCATGAATTTACGGTAAGCCCTTTATCCTAATCCTAAGTCCTTGTGAAGCTGATGCCTTCAGGGACATCGTGCTCATCATGTATTAATAATGAGTAACATTAGTTCACAATAGGTCGCTACAGAATGACTTAAACCGGAACTAACGTTTAGTGTTTATTTATAGCAAATTACCTAGCTTGTGGTATAACTATAGGGGAAAAAACTTCACTTTTCATAAAACAACATGCTACTACAGTTATAATACAAGTTCTCATATTAATGCATGCATTTTTACTCATTGTTATATTGAATGTTGGGTACAGTAAGGGTAAGGGTACAGTACATGCAAAAGGGTACTTTGTAGTACAGTAATCTATGCTATGTTTAGCACTAGTGTTAAAATGGTGCTCGTCATGTAGGACCACTGCTGACCAGATCTTCCTTTGGCATTTATTTTCATGGTTTTGTTGTTTGTTTGTTTTTTGATTGACTGGTGCAGGTGCGGGAGATCTCACCGGCGATCCTTTTGGCTACGTGACAGGCATTTTAGCTGTCATTATCCATGCCTCATACCTGGTACTCATTCAAAAGACGAGCGTGGACAGCGAGTACGGCCCGCTGACGGCTCAATACACCATCGCCTTGGTGGCCACGCCCGTGCTGCTGGTCTGCTCCCTCGTGAGCATGGACGCCATCGACATGTGGACCTACGAGGGCTGGAATAATCCATACATTACAGGAATCTTCTGCGTCTGCATCGTGATTGGCTGCGCCATGAATTTCACTACGCTGCACTGCACGTACATTAACTCAGCAGTGACCACCAGCTTTGTTGGGGTGGTAAAGAGCATCGCTACAATCACTGTGGGAATGCTGGCCTTTGCTGACGTCGCGCCCACTAAGCTGTTCATAGCCGGTGTGGTGGTCAACACCATCGGCTCCATCACCTACTGCATAGTGAAGTACCACGAGACACAGAAGAAGATCAGCTACCAGGACATGGACGAGGCCGCGAAGGACGAGGAGCCACCCGGAGAGCCATATGTAGAACCTCCTTCCAAACCTGATGGAGATGTGGCGAGTATTCCAAATGGCGGCCCCGCTGAATCGTTGGAGGACGGTGGACTGGGTCGTGTGTACGACAACAAAGTTGCAGAGTCTATAGAGTTACAGACATCAGCGCAGGTGAATGAGGACCAACCTGAAAACCAGAATTTGAGTGACAATTTTGTAGGCGTGTGGAGATCCGTGCGTACCTTAAAGTTCCTTAAGAAAGACACTTTACTGGACAACATGGAGGTGCAGAGTCCTTGATAAAGGTTAACGAGATGCATGCTAAGTTAAAACATGTTCACAGACTTGTTCACGCAGATGGTGTGAGCAAGAGGAATGATGCCTTTTATTACTCATTGTCTTAAACCTGAATTTATGGAAAGCTAGTATTTTTTTAAAAACACATTATGGTCTGTTTGTATGATGTCTAAAATCAAATATTGGTTGTTTTTAAGAATGGGACTTTTATTGTGACTTATAGGTTCTCTCAGTGTCTTATATGGCAGTGGACTGATACACATTAAAGGAGTGTTTCCTCAAAAAATGAAATTTACACAGTTTTACTTATAGCTCATATACCCCAGATGTGGTCGATCAGTCGAGACGTGTTTGCGGTCTGAAGTTCGCTTATTTAGCTTTGGCAAATGTAGCCATAGGTAGTAATAGACGTTTGTGTTCCCCAAAATAATTTCTGTAAATATCAGGTTTCCAGTGACATCACACACAGACACACAGACTGTTTGGGTTTCAGGAGGAAGTCAGTGTGATTTCCTGTAACCTATGAACATGAATAAGCTTCAAATTGTAAATGGAAATTGTAACAAGGTGGAGATCTTGGATAACCGAAAATCATTTTTCTCCTTTGTGCAGTTTGTCTTCATACTGACATTGCAATGACTAGATGTAGTCTAGACATATACGGTACATTTTCTTGGTTAGGCTCATTTCCTCAAAACTTACAACCCCACATCCCCCTTGACACCACCATCTAACACAATTGATCAATACTGTAGGATATGCATATTGAAACACAGGTCAAAATAGTAAGTAAGTGTAAAATTGGTAATGGGTGGGGCTTCTACATCTACTAAAATCTCAATTCTCTCTGGATTTAATATGAAACAATAAAACACTACTATTTTGGCATTTGATGGTGACTCCAGTGTTAAAGTATGATTGGCGGGTACAGTCTTCATTTTTTAATTTATCATGGTCCTGCACTGATGTCATAGCTACAGGAGATGTTGCTGCTTGGCTCATGCACACTTACAAGTGAAACTCGGTACATATTTAGACCTCATTGTGCTGAATAACTTTGACTAGGCATATCATTGGTTCTATTCAACAGGAAGTCAGTTATTTTGGGTTGTGCAAAATGCACCCTATTGAATTTGATATAAAGTACGATCTTCCCCGAATCAAGCCAATATAATCTCAAGACATGGAGGATGCAAAATTGCAAAGGGATTTTTGATATCTCAAGTTCAGCCGTGGTGAGGCATTACAGTGGCTAATAGCTTAGTTATATATAATGATATGGTTTGTGTCATAAAGTTATTGGTATTTCCACTTGTATATGCCCACTTTGCTTACCATTTTGTGCTTGGGCCCACTTATCATTGCTTGCAAACATATATATATATATATATATATATATATATATATAACTTTTTTTTTTTATTACTTATAATTAAAGAATATGTTTCGATTATGCACAAATTTATCAGTTGTGCAATCTGCAGGATGGTTGTTGGTGATTCTGTGGTTGGCATCTCATTTGCCATGCAGAAGGCCAGGGTTTGAGTTCAGCCAGGGGGCGCTGCAGGGCCCAGATGAAAATCGTAGGGCCTTGGCATAAAACTCCTGTATAACAATATGCAGAAAAGGAATTTCTGTTATACTGACCCCTAGTAAAAGAACAACAATGTTATGTTAATGCAACAGTACGGAAATATAATTTATAATAAATAATAATATTATATAATATATGTCATCAGCTTTTTAACAAAATCATTTATTTAAAAGAAAAGGATAATTATGATATTTAACGAGGAATATAAAGGGTTGGGCATGGATTCGTTTAAATTAATTTATGTAAGACGTATTTTTTTTTTGTCTGCAACAATAAAATCATTCTGTGATGTGCTGATGTCCCGTCCAGGGTGTATTCCTGATTAACACCCACTGATTCCTCTGATCAGGATTAAGTGCGGTGCAAAACTCTAGAAAAGCAAACTTCAAACATTGAACATGTCTTGACTGAGTGACTAACCCACGTTTAAAGGGTATTATTGTGCAAATGTAATGTTTTGCCTAACCATTCCTTTAATAAGAAAAATATGGTTAATAATAATATTTTTTTTTAAATCATTTACATGATCTGATCATGAAATCAGATTTTGTTAATCTGATCTCTAATAGTTTATTTTTTTTAGCTTTTATTTCCTGCACGCGTCATTTGTCCCAGTTTAGGTTATGTTTAAGCTGAGAAATTGCGATCTCTAAAAAAAAGATTATTTGCATGTGTTGTGTAAAGAAATCTCAAACAAGCTTTATATAGAACACTGGAAATGTTCATGTCACCATTAATGATCTGGCGTTTATCAGAGATCCCTGCCAGCTGCCCTGCTCATGCTGTCACTGATGACTGGTACTGAATCACACACAGACGACTGGGAGAAGGGTCACTGAACATAAACACAATCTGGATCGAATCGAAAAGATTTGCTCGGGGACAAGAAGACGTTCCCTGATCCTTTATGTTGAAGTCAGCGCCATTAGAGAATGTATTACCTCGGTCGTTAGAGTTGAGGGGGATCCGAGTCGAGACACGCCGGGAAGCGACCTCCTCCTGAGACCATGAGTGCTGTGATTCTTTTATCTCTGACTCATACGAGAGGATGTTCTGTGTAAAGGGATGTCTCTGTGATTAAAGAAGCGCTTATATGAATGTGAAGGCTTCTCAGACTTTTTTTTTTACGCTTAATAAACCCCAGATGGCTTTCTGTTTTTTTTTTTTTTTTTAAGGATATAATAATGGCTTAATAATTTTATATTTTTGGTGCAATTACTGGATAATGAACCTTGGGATTTGATAATAAGGGTATACATTTCCTCTGCGTTGTAAAGAATCACTTGTATACAGAGGGATTATAAAATAAATTGAAAACTAAAGTGAACTCAGAAGAGACAAAGAAACTTTAGGTAATAGATAGGAAATCTGCATCAGTGGCTCGGTGAAGGAATAAAGGAATTCTCCAGCAATTTGCAACCTTATTTTAATGTATATACATATAAGCGACTGCCACGGATAATACCTTCAAGACATTTCCCAGTCATTATAACTGAAGACAGTTATAACTAAAGACTTTAAAAAATAAATATAATAATAATAATAATAATAATAATAATAATAAAGTCTTTAGTCTGTATTATACTTTTCAAAGGGAAAAAACATGATTATGTTCTATTAGAGTTATTGTCTGGGTTTCACAGGTTCTCCAGGTGTACACGTGGGTTTTCCAGTTTCTTCCAAACTCTCAAAAACATGCCAGTGGATTGGCTGCTTTGTATTGGCCAATGATGTGACTGAGGTGTGAATATGCGTGTGTGTGTGTGTGTGTGTGTGTGTGTGTGTGGTGCCACACAATGATCTGATCCAGGGTGTATTCACATTTATTCACACCAGTGTTTGTGGGATACAGGATTGATCTTTCAAACAGAATAAGGATCAAACAGTTACAGAAAATATATAAATATATAAATGAATGAATAAATGCATTCTTTTATGATTTAATGTAAGGTATTTGAGAATTAAGCCCGTAATCTTTATAATATGTCCTTACAGAAATGGGACTAATTACAAAACTTACCACATTTATGTGGTACTGATAGACAGTAGTCATGATAGCCTGAATAACACAATCAAATAATAAGTTGGAGACGATGAGTGAGTGAGTGAGTGAGTGAGTGAGTGAGTGAGTGAGTGAGTGAGTGAGTGAGTGAGTGGGTTTATGCTTTTGATCCTGCCCATTTTATAAATGAGTTTGCATAAATTAATGACTGGAAAGCCATATGAGGGGAAATTCTAAAATTGTCAGTATAAATAAACTCCTGTAGAGAGGAGAACAGAACGAAACATGCTTAACTCTGTGGGAGCTGACGTACAAGAACTGCCTAATCCCCATAGAGCATGTGTTCAAAATGTATAAAAGAAAAGAAAAAAAGTCAAATGTGTCATTTCTCAAAAAGTTGCACAGAATTTGTCTGTTTTATATTTAAGCATGTTGTTAATACTGGCACGTCAGCTCCTTCACAGCTTCATCCTTGTGTTAGAAACAACAAGATGTGACCCTGCATAACCTGAAGTTTGAACCCAATGCCCCAGGATTCATTTTCACTTTCTCTGTATAACTCCAGTTCGCTCCAGGAGCTCTTACCATGTGCAGTTAGACCAGGTTAAGAGCACCATATGATGCATTATTGTTTTTGACTTGAGGCGTATTCTGAGTGGATCATTTAGCAGAAACAGTTATGACAAAGGGCCTAGAAGGCAAACACATGAAAGGTTCATGAAATGAAAATTTGACCTCAGAATAACAAGAGAGAGAGAGAGAGAGTGAGAGAACAAGACTGGAATGTTTAAATTAATCCCAAAGGTGTTCAGTGGGGTTGAGGGCAGGGGTCTGGGGTTCTTCTATTTCAGCCTGGGCAAAAAATGTCTTCATTATAATTGTCATGCTAAAACTGAATTGGGCCTCTTAGTGTCTGTAAATTATAGTACTACAGGATAAGGGTTAATGTTAGGGTTACACAGCATATGCTGTGTATTATCGTTCCTTCTGTGTACTGTCACTAATTAGTTATAAAGAGTTGTCCTAATTAACTGAAATACTAATGGAAAAACTGGCTATGTGACAATGGTACCCAGCTTCTGGACCCATGGCCTTCTGCACCCTTGGTTCCCAGCTTCTGCACCTATGACCCAGTTTTAGGTCTGGAGATTTAGATCATGAAGAAAGAACTTCATCATAAATATTGGTTGCTGTATTGCAATTTTAATGCATAAAATGACAGATTATTCTTATCTTGATTGTTATTATTGTAAACAAAATTTAATTGACAATGAATTTGACTTTTGGCCATCACTTTACATCTATTATTCAGTTCAACTGCACGTACAGTAGAGATGGGAAACCCTGGGGGCAATTATACTGTACATTCAGCAGTTACCCAGGAAAAGCTAGGTTTTGTTTTGAGGCGCCATCTAGTGGCCAGTGGTGGATAGTTCATTCATAAAAAAAGACGCAAGAATTTAAAATGTTTCTCATTTAAAATATAAGAATGCACTTGTTAAGGTTTTTTTTTGTGTAATGATTGAAGAATCATTTGAAGTGTTCAGTGTAACAATTATTTGTTAACTATATAATATCTTTATTAAGAACGTGGCTTGGTGATTTAAACCAGTTATGGTAATTTAAACCTGATTGACCGATTTGACTTGATTTAAATTCTGGCTTCTCTTGTTGAAAAAAATGAATTTAGAGCGTTCAGCCTCGTTTTGTAGAAATGTAGTTCCCCTAGGTTTCATTATTTATTTTTTTCCTCTCCGGTTTGAATGAATCTTAAGAGCCCGCCTTCTGGCCTACTATTGGCTGTAAGTTCCATTCTTGACGCGGTATTTGGATTTGTAGCCAATCATAACGCAAGACGCCATCACGTGGTAGCTAATGAAAACGCAGATGCTAAGGGAAGCGGAAGAGGAGAGACGGGCGCGGATTTTCAAAAAGCAGCAGGTTTGTTGTTAGTGAGTTAGCTAGAGAAGTATTGAACTAAATAATACAATAAATATAAACATTTAACAGTATATCTATATTATATAGATATGTTTCTATGTTTGTAAACTGACGCGTTCTGTGTTGCTGTTTGTTTAGCAGTTGTGTGTTTTGTTTCAGTATAATGGAGTCCGAGAGCAGACCAGCGGAAGCGTTTAAAACTCCGTGTAAACCGGCGAAGATAAAAAGTCCGGGTAAAACATCACACACAAAATATTTAATTTAAGTTTTAAATCAGTGATGGTGCTTGTGAGATGAAGCCTCGTCAAAAGGTTCATTTCACGAAGCTTCATTTAAGAGCTCGTTGTACTGACATCTAGTGGACAGATTTTGTATTGCACAATTGATATGGAAATGTGGCTGCACATTTATGGGTCATTCTACAAAAAATGGTGGAAAATGCCAAGTGGCACCAAGTCTTATTAATCCCATAAACATTTAAATTAACATAAGACACATTACCTGTATACGTTGAGAAAATATAGTATGTACTTTTGAATAGGAAATACATTTTCTTAATATTAAGTTTAAAATACCAAGTTCAAGGTGGGACTATATACTTTTCATCTAAACACATTTCTTTTTTTCCATCAAATAAATCTAATTTGTCAGTATCTTATTTTATGAGTTAAGCACTAAAATCATGAAACTATAATTGATTATTAATATGAAGTAAATATCAGTCATTGGTGTTACTGTTACACACAAAGTTTTATTTTGAAATGCATTTGACGATATTAAATCGTTCCTGCATCAAAGGTCAGTAGATGAAGAGCACTGGACAAATGCAAGGACATGCCAGATGTCTCTCTTCATTAGTTTAGAAATGTCATAATTTATTTAGCAACTTTATGCGAAGCTTTTAAGGCTGTCATTGGTGTTACTAGTTTTTTTTTTTTTTTTTTTTTTTAACAAATTATAATTATAACTGTCAAATTGGACATAAAAAGTGATTACAGCTAATAACTGATTAATTACTAAAATTATTGTTTTTGACACAATTGAAAACAATTTGTCTTACACATGGAAGCCATTTTTTATATATGTCATTTATGAACAATACCTGAGCTATTTGGTAAAAAAAAAAATCTTATTTAATTTTTAGGGAAATTCCTCTGTTCTAGTTCTGTGTTAATGAGGAAAAGCAGGTAACAAGTTCAGTTGGGGGGGGGGGGTGTAAGTGTAGAGCATTTTCACAAAATATAATTTTAATGATTTCTTAGCTTCCATGAAAATCATGCTGAAGAATAAAATTTTGAAATAATAACTTTGTTCCTTTGTCATCTTCCCCCCCCTCGTGTAGTTGGTGCTTGTGGAACCCCGGTGACTATTCCAGCGTCTCCGTTTATGAAGAAGCTCGGCTGTGGCACCGGTGTGAACGTCTACCTCATGAACAGGTACGAGTGGTTTCAGTCCGTGATTAGATTTAGTTGAAGGATTTAAGCAATGCTCTCAACTCAACTGTTTTAAAATTGCTTTCAGGAATGGAAAACAGACCCATTCGCCGTGGGCCATTAAGAAGATCAACAGCAAATGTGCGAAGACTCAGCAGACCATGTTTCAGAAGCGTTTGAATGAGGAAGCGAAGATCTTAAAGGAATTGAAGCACCCAAATATTGTTGGTAAAAAAACAATAATAATAATAATTTACTTTCAAGTGGGCTTTAATAAATCAGCTGCTGTGCTCTGTGGAGAAAAGGGGGAGCGCTTAGTTTTAGCTCACACTGTCCTTTGCTCTGTGTTTGTGATGGATAAATGCTTTGATGAGTCATTTAAACTGCTGGAGACCGTCTCTCTCTTTCATGTAATGGATTTATTATTTTCTGGATGGCAGGTTTCCGGGCGTTCACTACAGCGAAGGACGGCTCGAAGTGTTTGGCGATGGAGTACGGAGGAGAGCAGTCTCTCAATGACCTGATTGAAAAGAGGAGAGAGGAGGGCTTGCAGGCATTCCCAGTTGCCACTGTTGAAAATGTGGCTCTTCATGTAGCCCGCGGTTTGCAGGTATCGACCGCACAAATAAATCCTGCTTCCTTTTAGAGTTCTTCATCATCTGATTCGAACTTATGGACACGCCTAATAATGTGCGTTTTATACAAACATTTCACTCTAAAGCTAAAAATATATCTAGAGCATTGTGATAATGATTAAAATGATAAATTACTCTTTATTTTTATCAGCAGTCTTATTTTTGTTTTATTGATTTGAATGAGGAAAAAAAGGATTTTCAGTGGTTTACATTCACATTCTTTATTGTTTGAACTGGCTGCTAAAAACATTGCATTATTCTGCATTACGGCATATTTACCAGCGATACGTTATCACGATACACAGGTCCCGATTCGATTTGTGATTCTGTATGAGTTTGTAAATATTCCTATTTTATATCTTTTTATTTATTTAATAATTTTTCAAAGATCTTGTTATATTCTCTAGTGCCTATACATTATATTTTTCCAAAGGTATTTATATCCCAAGTCCAGAATAAAACTTGTCGCAGGTCATCCCTTTTTATTCCACTATATAATAAGCAACACTACAATTTTCTCCTCAGTATCTGCACAACGAGAAAAAGCTTCTGCATGGAGACATGAAATCCTGCAACATCGTCGTTAAAGGTGATTTTGACACCATCAAAATCTGTGATGTTGGTGTTTCCCTTAAGCTGGATGAAAATATGCAAGGTAAGAAAGTCTTAAGCAGAAGTAAAAATAAGAGAGAGTGGGGGGAAAAAAGCTGTTACTAATCTGTTTGTTTTTATTTTTCTTTATCCACAGTGAGTGACCCGAAGGCCCACTACATCGGTACCGAGCCATGGAAACCCAAAGAGGCTCTGGAGGACGGAGTCATCACTGACAAAGCTGACATCTTTGCATATGGACTCACCCTGTGGGAGATGATGACTCTCTCTGTGCCGCACCTAGAGATACTCGACAGCGAGGGCGACTGTGAGGATGATGATGATGGTTAGATTTATTTATTCATTCATTCACACTATGACTGAACATTTACTATTAATCTTCAGTAGGACTTGTTCATAGACAAAACATGTCTCTTTCTCATTTCTCTCTTGTTCGTGGGGTTAAGATTAGGTGACGTGACAAGCTTTGGGAAGGCAGAGGACGGGGCGTTTCCTCAGGAAATTGTGTTCTTAATGAGCTCTTAAGTCTTGCACTGACCTACTTGTTTAAAAAATTTAAGAGCAGAAAGTGTTTGAGATTTTGAGGTTGAAAGTGCAACTATTGTTTCCATGAAGAGGTGGAAGGTAACTAAGTAAATTTACTTCTATACTGGGGAATTGAAATCATATGATACAATATTTTCTAAATACCTCAGTGACGTATTGTGATTCTATAAGCATCAAGATTTTATAAATATCCTGATTCAAGTTTTTTTTTTAATTCTAAACAAACTCCATGAAAGATTCACGAATCTGGACGCTGCGCTGACTGACAGTGTGTGAATAATTCAAAGCACCACCTGTAGGATTATAGAGGAACAACACCTCAGTACTTTTACTCCACTACATCCTACAACAAATATCTGTACTAAAATAAAAATACCACCACCTGTTGTCTATTATAGCTCAGTACGTTTGATACTTGGATATTAAACCGATTAACTTTATTCAGGTTGGTGTGTAAATTGTGAACTGTTAAATACATTTTATTATTCTTAAAGTTGGCAAATCTTTATTTATTACCAAGATTGTTGTTTTTTCCTCCCTAAACTCATGCTAGACGACTCGTTTGATGAGGATGACTTTGATGAAGACGCCTATTACGAGAGGCTGGGAACCCGCCCTCCGCTGGATGCGGCCACTCTGGGTGGGTCCTACCAGAGGATGGTGGAGCTTTTCTGTCTCTGTACTGAGGAAAATCCCAGCAAAAGACCATCAGCTTCTCACATCGTTCAGGCTCTGGAGTCCAACAGTCAGCTGGATGATAAACGCAGCGAGGTCATAGTTATAGATTAATTCTGTACTTTCTTTTTTTCCCCCCTCACTGTCTCGTCTGTTCTTATTTCAGTGTAAATTCTTTCCTGTCCTGTTTTTAAACTTTTCCCTAAAACCGGATAGAATTCATTCTGCAGTTATCACTGAAAAACATTCACCTACAAATATGTCCCTGTTTTTTTACTGTATGTAGATGTGGATTTGTTGCAGTTATTAATTAAATAATGCAAACTGAGTTCTGGTGTGTTCTATGATGTTTTTTTTTTTGTTGTTGTTTTTAAATTACTCGTAAATGTAAAAATTGTAAATGAATAGATCACATGGTGATTTTCTACATTTCATATTCCAGCACTTTACTTTTACAGTAAAGTGCTTCTTTCAGGATCAGATATTGGACATGTAGTTATTAATTGGCAACGGTGTTGTGGATATTCAGAGTATTACTCGTTGTAAGGACGCGTATCTTAGATTCAATATCATGTAGGTGCCAATTCAATGTTGTGATTCTGTAAAGTTTCACGATTTTATCCTGATTCAATATTGTGTGTGTATGTTTATTTTTATAGTTTGTTGCAATCATAATTTTATACCATAGCTTTATTTTTGCTCAAATTCAATTGAATGAGTAATTAAATGTAGCCCGTTCCTTATTAGTTTTCTTACTTAATCAGGGGCATTTAAACGATACAAACTAACTTCAAGCAGGATATTCAGGCAATTGGATAATGTAACCCCATAAAAATGCATTTGAAGTTTGTTACTTTGGCCAGAATCGATTGTCCAAAATGGTTGTCATGGCTGATTAAGCTAAAAAACACCCAATTCTGGTCACTGGCTGATTGACTGGTGCCACCTCAATTATAATTTTAAAAACAGTGTTGCGATACATGTGCGCACGCGTGTGCCAATTCAAGTCAACGGAATTGATTTTATCCACATCTCTACTGTTGCACTCATTACGCAGTGTTTTATCACTTCCTATGAACAAACATTGGACCAAACACAAACATGCTTAGCAGCAACATTTATTTTAAATATTTACAAAAAAAACAAAAAAAAACATTTTAGCAGAAGATTGTACTCTGACTATGAGGGGTCAGTTTGAACTGTTGAACTATTCCAAATCTGAAACATGAATTTGCCTGAGTAACGAACTTTGAAGCAACTTAAATTTAGGTTGAAACAAAGTGAACTTTAATTAGAGAGTGAGGGAGAAAAACACTAAACAGACATTTCATTGTCTAAATTTTACTATGCTTTTTATGAAACTGTACAGCTTCAATTGCTGAGGTTATAAAAAAATAAAATAAAACCTCATTCAATTAATGTTAACTGTTCCATTAATTGTGTATTGGTATGAACATCCATTAACACTAAAGTAAACTGTTAAAACATTAAACAGATAAGCAGCAGGTCATTTCTTACTTCATAAACTATTAAGCAGTTAGCCAATGAAGTTATAGACTAGGAATGAGGGCGTTCCACAGTACTTCGTTGCAAAGAGCTTGCCATCAGGAGTGGGGTCGGAGAAGGCAATTTCTTCTTTGGTTAGTGGACTTCCGTACATGAATGATCCCCTGTAACAAGGTGGAAAAGTAAAAAAAAAAAAAATAAAAATACTGTTCACATACTAATGTACACATCCTTTAGATCAGTCTATATGTTGAGGGTTTATACTGCGGTGCAACAGTAGAGTCTATTTACTACATATGTTAGCAAGAAAAAAATATAAAAATAATATTAATATAATAATAAAATAAATAAGCTGATATTTAAATGAAAGCTCAGATGTCCAGTAGATTAATAATAATCAAAAATTAAAAAATAAACAAGTGTTCAAGCATCCAATAACGAAAATTTCTTCAATATAGCTGCTATAAAGCAAGTACTAATTATTGAAAAAATTACCTGCTAAAAATTTTTTTTAGTTTTTTTTTCACTACATTGAATATAAGTGGATAAGTACTTTGTGTCATTCCTTATTGAAAAATAGCATGACAGTCTTTAAATGTGCAGCAGTACATGAGGAATGAATAACTTTGGGATATCCTGTTATTACTGTTAATGTAAAATAAAAAACTAATTAAATAAAAATAAACAAACAAACTTTGGGATTCTGTAATGGCTTCATGTCATTACCATACTGTTATTAGTTATTCTTCTGAAACAGCATAGCACAATGCTAGGATTATTACATGTTGATCTTTACGCTGAACACTGGTACAACCTGTACTTTACACATTCTTTAATACATGCTGACGGGGTCATTAAGTGCGAATGTGTACCTGACTGTGTCTAGCAGGCGTGTGGCGATGCCCTTTCTCCTCATCAGGCTGAAAACCCAGATTCGACTCACTCCACAAATGGCCTTCTCTGGCACGGTGGAGCAGCACCAGGCTCTGTGGTGCTCCATGAAGTCCTCTTTGGTCATATCCTTAGGCTTCTCCGGCTGTGCCAGGACTCTGAACGCCTGCAAGCCGAACAGCACTTTGGTGATTAACTGAGGTGGTCTCAGAAAGCCTCTGTATAAATTTACTTTGTTCCACTTTAATTATAAAGGATGTGCTCGGTTTGATTAATCTTCGTAAGAGTACTTCTCCATTTGACCCATGCTTGAAATAACTAGATCTCGCTTTAAATGTTTAACACAAATAGCAGACAAAGCACAAAAGTTGCACTAACTTTTAATGTCTAATTAGTAAATTAACTCTGTTAATAGAAAATATTAAAATGCTACTTACTGCTATAAATATATAAACAGTAATTGAGAAATTATCAAAAAAAAGTGTTAATACAAGCTTTCTACATTTAGGAAGACATTAACATTGACAGGAAAAGAGCATCATTAACACACACACACAAACACACCTGTCTTATGGGCTCAGCCACCACGCAGCCCACTACCATCTTGTCACTGTTGATAAACAGGTAGGTTTTTGCAGCACTGGGACTGCTGAGGTTGACTTGCTGAAATCCCAGCTCACTATCAGCAATACGTCTCACATCTTCTGCCTGAAACCAGACACCACAGAACACACGGGTCTTTTTCACCTTACATTGTCTTAAATGCACTATAATTTAATAATACATATATCCATTATGCTCATTCACTCATTGCAAGTATCATAAATATATTTAAAAAACCTTTACAGAACCTAAGATCTTAATGACGTATGTATAGTACTAAACATACACAAACCTTTTTAGTTGCATACTTTGGGTCATCTGGAAGAACAAGGATGATTTTGCCATCCCAGAATTCTGCCACAACTCTTTCCTTTTTCCAGCCCTTCATGGACCAACAAAAGGAAAATCAATATTCAGCAAAAACAATATATTAGCATGTCTGTACATTTAGTAAGTTTGATTTCACTTAATTTGTCAGGGATTTTTGTTTGGCATATTTTGAGAATCTGCAGTCATTTCCAGGAATAACAAGTGTGAGGCATGAACACACCCTTACACTGACTTAAGTTCTGACCTATTTCCTCCTTGGGGTGATTTTAACATGACTGATTCTCCTATTTGCTTGTTCTTGGGAGGTAGGAGGAACACTAAGAACATGATGGAAACTCATAAGGACAAAGGAAAACCATATACCAAAGCAACAATGTTACCAAAGTACCAACATGCCACCCATGACAAAACCAACATTAAAGCTCATTAGAAAGCTATTATAAGATTAAGGTTGTTATGGGCGGAGTTATAGGGAGCGTTTAAAAAATGGCGGCGACCCAAACGTGGCAATAATAGTACTCCAAAGTACACAGGAATTGATTAACTAATTGATTATCCTCCGCTAATTTCTTACATAAAGTGACGAGTGGGTAGGCGATAGTAAATGACAGGTGAAGCTCAAATTAATTCCTGCCACAATTCTGAGCGATTCTGGCGTGGTGCCGGAACGCACCACGCCGGAATATCACCCTGTATATATATATTAGATAACAGCAGTGCTGAGATTGTATCCGTCTTATTTCCTTGAAGTATTAAATCATCTTCCAAAGAAATGAGTCAGTGCAAACCATATACATTTCCTCACCACAAACTTGATCGTGTCGAGGAAGCGCTGATGGAACTGCGTATGCTGGAAGTTGTCCTCTGGACTGTCTGCGCTGTACAGCATGCCACAGGAATCACACGTCGTAGCACCAAACTGCTTCTGACCGGCATCCTGTAAAGCAGAAGGGGATCTTTCAGCTTGCACAGCATACATCTAATTACATTTTTTTTAATCCACTTAGTCACTTTGACTGAGCACTTTGGTGGTGTAGTGGTTAGCACTGTCGCCTTGCACCTCCATGATCTGGGTTAGATTCCCGTCTTGGTGTGCATGGAGTTTACATCTTCTCCCCGTGCTTGGTGGATTTCCTCCGGGTACTCCGGTTTCCTCCCATAGTCCAAAGATATGCAGGTTAGGCTAATCGGCGTTCCCAAACTGAACGTAGTGTGTGAATGAGTGTGTGCCCTGCGATGGATTGGCACCCTATCCAGGTTTTACCCTGCCTCGTGTCCGAAGCCTCCTGGGATAGACTCCAGGTCCCCGCGACCCTGAATACAGGATAAAGCGGTATAGAAGATGAGTGAGTGAGTGAGTCACTTTGACTCACAATGACAAGCTGATCGTCATCATTTTGCTTCTTCAGCTCCTTCTTTCTTCTGGCGCTCCTCTCTTTAACCATGAGAGACGGCGTGCCTGCAGACGGGGTACTGCTGTTCAGAGGGGCCGACAGACCGCGCTTCTTCTGAGGCCTACAAGAGAAAATCATTATTAACATGAATCATAATAAATGAATCATAATCAGGACTGTGTGTAGCATATCTATCAATAATTTAGTGCAATGTGTAATGACCAGAATAAATAGTACATATTTTATCATGAATAGCCACATGTTTGTAATTTTGGCTTTGTTTACTATGGTTACACTTAAGGTCTTACTATTTAATTTCCTTGCTCAAAATGCATCAGCTGCGAGTGTCAAATTTTATTTGCTCATAATTAAGGTTGGTTCAATATGACTTGCGCTCTCTGATATTTGAATGGAGACACACACACATTGACTTGCCATATTATATACAAGATGTGTCTGCATGGAATTTAATTGCACACTCATAAGGATGTTTTTAAAAATGTACAGCGGCATCTGTTGAATTTTGGAACAAACCAAAATTTACGGGTTACCGTGAAGTGCATGGAATGAACGCGAGAGATCTCGTTCATCGAGTAGATTTCAATTGCATACTCATAAGTGCGTATTAAAAAAAAATGTACAGCGTCATCTGTTAACTTTTGAGGGGAAATTATGATTTTTCCAAGGTTGACATATATATTATTTTAATATAAAGGTGTTTATCTTTTATATGATATTTCTCATGGGGCGACTGCGATGAAACTAAGCCTATGCATTACTTCAAGCTCAGTCAAATACACCTGTGAAAATCTTGTTCAGTTGTTTTCTGTGATACGTGCAGTGGATAGGAATTTTTGTCTGTCTAATCCCCCCCACACAAAATTATATTCTCGCAAATATCTTCAACATACAGGCAAGCAAACTTTACAGTTTAATTACATGTATAGATATTACTACTTACCTCCTTGAGCCGAAGATTGGGTACACAGCTGACGTGTCTGAGAAGTCAAAGCACAGCATTGTGTCATTACATGTAAAATTAAATGACTGTTTTAGCCATTTGTTTTGCTTTTGGAACTTACCATTATCTGAACAGCTGCTGTTATTTGGGGCACTGATTTCACTGATGTCCAGCAATGTCTCTGAATCAGGATTGGCAGGTGTGATGACCTTAAACAGTTTTTGGAAATATTTAAAGGATTCAAGATAAAAATACAAAACAGCAAGAATGTCGGATTTCTGCATTTAAGCCAAGATGGTAATGGACTAAAGAAACAACAAAGCACCCGGGTGGCACTGTGTACAATTTGTTTAGTAATATGAGGATGAGTCAAAAACTATCTGCACTTTATTTCAAAATTATTCGAAATAAATTATTTATACCAAAATTATTTCAATTCACTTTTAAAAAAAGATTTTTTTTTGACATAATCTGCTTGCTTTTTAACACAATTTGCCTACCGGTCAACAAGGTTTCATATTCCCTCATTAAAAATGTTTTTGGTTAGCCTCCGAGTGGCGCAGTGGTAAAGCGCTCGCCCCATCATCCGGAGATTGCTGGTGATGCTGCTTTCCTCTCACAGCCGGAGGCACAGAGACAGCTGATTGGCCAAGCTCTCTCAGGGGGGAGGGATGAGAGGTACTTGCGCTCCCACATTAATCACGGCTCTACAGCCAATCAGGGGCGTCTGTGAGCTTGCGCACCTGGAAGGAGCGGCTAGCGCTTTCCTCCGAGTGTGTTATTCTGCCCCTAATGGTGCTTGAGCAAGCAGTTCGAAAAGATGCAGTCGACTGACGTCACGTGGTTCGGAGGAAACATGGGATAGTCTTCGCCGTCCCGACTGAGTGGTAGTGGTAGCCTTAATGTGGGAGCCCCCTAGTGACGGGAAGGAATTGGCTACGACTAACATTGGGGAGAAAATTGAAAAAAAAAAAGTTTTTGGTTGAGCTGCAAGCACCAATTCACTGCTATCTTCATTCATCAGAAGCAAATCTTCATCGTCACAGGGCTGCTTTCAGGGGACCAAAGAGGTGAAAGTCTGATGGAGCGAGATAAGGAATATAAGGAGGTTCACAAATGTTATCAGCCATGGACATGGATGGGCAACCAGGTTCTTCTTGATGGCTAACACTTGTGTGACCTTCAATGAAGTCCCCTATCCATTCTGGCACACTTAGCCCACACCCTCAGACAGTAAAAACTAATCACTGCGCGGCTCTTTCATGCACATCACAAGTGGGGTATTGACTAAGTCGTACTGCAAAAGTTTTACAGTGAATGGGGAGACAGTAGCCTTGAACAAAAAGCGCTGTGTAAGACAGTACAGTCAATTTTTTTAATTAACTTTAATTGCGCATAATTTTTGACTCAGCCTCATAGTTAAAAAAAAAAAACAATTAATCCATATCAGATTTAAGCCGTGGCACTTTTTACCTGACATGTAGAAAAACATACAAAAGGATAACAGTTAGACTAGACTCTCACAGCTCCAATAAAAAAACAAACAACTAAACTGTTCTTTCTCCAAATGTACTCGAACATCACAATGACGAGCAGGACAATGACAGGGGACTTACCCGGTGATCCTTATTCGAGACCAAGGATTTGATTGGTGAATGCGGTGTCCTTGCGACCGCCACATTAACCTCAGTGGTCTTTGGGAGACTCAAGGTCTGAGGACGTGGTGTTTGTTCTGTCCCCTCAGAAATACCACAGTCCCTGGGTTTCGATGGCAGCTGAGGATTAGGTTTAGGTTTTTGAATAAAAACAGCCTGGCGCACAGGAGAGCGTTCTCTCTCTGCTGGAGCTTTGCCCTTCTCCGCTGCAGGTTTCTGAGTGATGGCTTGTTTGGGCTTCGGTTTCAGAGCGTGGGGCTTGTACATGGACGCTGGCTTCTTTCCGGTGGCGAAGAATGCGGCACCGACGACGATCCTGGGTTTGTTTTTGGATTTCAAACTACTAAACGTGATAAAACTCTGCTTCTTCACTTCCACATTGTCTGTGCATGAATCTGCTTTTACGCAGTTGGGTTTAGGAGCAAAGTAGCCCTTTAGGTTGGATTTCTGCACGCTCACTTTCTCCTTCTTTTTCAGCTTTTTGGGTTTGACGTTCCCTCCTGAAGACATGGGAGCGCTCGGCTGATCTTGGCTTGATGGAGGCGACTTGGTTTCCTTGAGCACCTTTCTTTCAAGCGGGGTGAGGTAAAGGGGTTTCTGTTTGCTGTAAAACGAGCCTGCTCCCAGGGTGGCTTTGACAGGAGACGCTCTTTTGGGAGGAGCCTCCAGTGTGGAGCTGCGGCGCATCTTCCTAGGTGTAACGGGAGAGCGCGATGGGGAGCGCATCCTTTCGGGGGAGTTCAGAGGAGACGGGCAGTTCTCCTTCAGTCGAGCAGACGTTCTCTTTGGGCAAGACTCCTGTCTCAAGGCTTTCTTCTTTGCTGGATTACTGTCAGGGAGATTATACAGCTTTAGTGAAATAAATTATTTTAAAAAAAATTACAATAATAATAATAAATAATTTGTCTGTACATTGGTTAGAAATTGCTCCTTCAAGGATATCTTTATATTTCATACATTAGAGGACACAAAACTAGTCCCAGAAAAATTTCTGTCTGTATGTCCATATGTAGGTCTGTCCAGCCAGATTTTGTCACATCACGCAAAAGTGGCTGAACAGAATTTAATTAAACTTTGCCAGTCCTTTGGTATTTGCCTGAAGTTAAACCTGTGCCATAAATGAAATCAAAATGTTGAGTAGAAGGGCAGTTATGAGCAGATTATAAACTGCATATTTTGACAGCGTACTGCGCAGGTGTCAAACTGTGGGTGTCTTAAATTGACCACTGGACAGAATTTAATGAACTTTTGCAGTACTTAAATATCTGCCTAAAGTTTAACCTGTTATGAACAGTAATGTGCCAGATTTAATAATCTACTTTCAAATAAACTACTAAAAAGCTACATGCTTACCCAAAAACCCATAACAATAGATAATAATTAGAAAAGCTAAACTGAATGTTTTTACTGCTGAAATAACAGCGCTGAAGTGAATTTTAACAGACTTTTTCTCCCCTTCATACTATGAATTTTAGAGTTGCTTTAAAACAAAACAAAACAGAGCGTATTTGGCTGATGTCAAAATAAGTACAACTTAGTGTAAACAAGACGTAAGATAATTTTATTTCTTTGTATTAACAAGTTAGGCAGAGAGTTCTGCTGTACAGAAAGACAGGCTGACATGTACATGGACTTCAATCTGAAATAAAATCATCACTGGTTACATTAAAGCTGATCAGATTATTTCTAGCTTTAACATTTTAACTATTTCCACAAACTGTTTGTCAACAAAGGGGACATGTTAGTCTAGGTTAAAATAAGCTAATAACAAGCTAATTGCTCCATGTAATCAAACACTTGCACCAATATATATTAGTTAGAAATCCTAGCCTATTTCTAAAACTCTATTTCCTGTCAACGACGGGTACTTACACTAGCATTTATTATAACACAAGTTACATGGCCTATGCATTTTCTCAACCACTGTATGACATTTAAGGGGCAGCATAGCTTACACCGATTTTGCTGAATGTGTTCACATTTATTTGTGACTTTTCATACACCATGTACTATATCATCATTATATGTGAGGGAGCAAAAGGGCACTTACTTTTCGGTGTTTGGAGAACTCTGTTTTCTCTTCCTGGATGTACTAGTTGACATTTTCATGTTGCCTGAAACAAAAAATAAATAAAAATACAAGACAACATTGACACCTTGGGCTAGCACCTAGAGCACAGAGGTAGAACAATATGAGTCCAATATTCCAGACTGCTTGTCCGCTTACAAGTTTATGTTTTTGTAGAGGAAAAATCCATACACAACAAATGAAGAGGTTGTGGTTTCTCAGTAAGACTTTTTCTTGTTTATTTTCCTAACAGAACACATCGTCCTGTTTTATTCTGTGTTTACAAATCTGTGCAAAAAAAAAAATCTTTATTTTTTTTTATTTAATACAGATTGAGTCTTACATTTTTATGTTGTATTATTAATTGATAACATTAGTTTAGTAAAGAAGTAAATAGATAAATGAATGTTACAAGATGTTATAGAAAATTCCAGAATGTTATAGATAGCTTTAAGCTAGCTCATATTAGACTCCAAACCACAACACAAACGTGGCCGCGTTTTCTGTTCAGCGTCTTACTTAGCAATTAATCTCAGTAAAAACTTAGTAGTAAACGTCGGCTGTATAGTGATTAAAGATCATATATTATATATTTTATCTATGTACACATCGGCTATAGATGACGTTTTTACTCTGAGGTAAAATATTCAGCTGTAACTGTAACAGCTCGCGACACCGCCAACATTAGTCGCGCGCGCGAATAACACCAGTAGTGTTAATATCCTACAAACACCCAGGTGAATTAAATGTGGAGGAATATAAATACTATTAATAAAAACACTTACTGGATGATCGCTTCAGTTTAACTGATTTTAATTTTAAAAGAAAAGAAAACTGCCAGTCTTCTTGCTGCCTTCTTCTTCGCGCGCGCTGACAAGTCTGGCTTTTGAACCGCGCGCCAAACTCTGGATTTTTTTTTAGTTTTTTTTTTTGCGCGAGTCCGTGCTATGCAAAACAACTTCCGGGAAAAAGTTATTTCAAAATAAGTGTCCTATTAGAGTAACTGTAAAAACATGATTAAATTAAATCAAATAAAGAATAATAACACAAGTGTATCCAAACACTGAATAATTCTGAATTAAAAGTAAACACATTAAAATAACCCAAATTAAATCTAATTAATGTGTTAGGAGAGTGTCTGTTACTAGGAAGTGAGGTAGCTGGGAAACCAACACATTTTAAGAACATTTTAAAACCTTTATTTTTATTATCATCATCATTATTAGTAGTACAGGCCTATGATGTCGCAGTGTGTAAATGTTGTCATAGTATGTGAAGAGCTATTGTTCTTGTACTGGTTTAAAAAATAATAAATAATTTCTGCAATACATGTTGGAAACTGCTGCCATTAGGACACAGAGTGGCTGGGCCCTTGACAGAAGATTTTGCTAAATTCTGAAGGGATTTTTTTTTATATATCTCAAACGATTCAGCTGAGGAAATGCCTTAAACTTGTGCCAAAATATTGGCTAATAACTTTAGGAGTGACATCATATTAATTGAAGATTTTTTTTTTTTACATTCCGAGCTTATTAGAGGTCTTAACATATTAAAAAAGCACACGTTTTGTGGTGCCACCCAAGCGGTGATGGCGGAGGTGCTTGGGCCCAATCATATTTGCTTTGCAACTATAATAAAATAAATAAATAATAATAATTATTATTATCATTATTATTATATCCTATTTGTACGCTAAAATATTCTACAAATATTATTATAGGCGTTTAAACGTTTTAAGTTCTTATGGTATTGAGACTTTTGTTCTGTCCTTTACTACTTTCAACCGTTTTATTCATTTGTCATGCAGCTAATTTACAAATTAAATCCTGAATACAAATGTACGTGTCAGAAGTACATTTGGAGATATTTTCACTTTAATGACTTTGAAACGTTAAATAACGTGAGAAAATAAAACACAACGGAAATGACCTTTCCACATAGCGACAGATGTTTGATTTACTTCCGGTGTCAGCTTTGTCAGTTCTCGTAGTATGCTAGTTGTCAGGTAATGTTGAACGCTTGCGATTCCTGTTTATATTTTCCACATCTGCCTCGTCTTTAAACTGAGCGTGGAAACATGGTCTTCTACTTTACCAGCGCCGGTGAGTGCAGTTTTACATCTGAACAGAAGAAATGGCCGAATCTGTTTAGCGATATAAACTATTATAACTATTACTATTATATTTATCTGCTTGTATTCGGACAATTCCCGCCTCCTGTGCTACTATTAGCTAATGATAGTTGGTCCTGTTTTGCGATTGGCTGATGAAACTGTTCGGTTGGCGCGCAGTTCGCAAATATAAAATGATAACCAATCAGAATCCAGGAGTCGGTATTTGTGAGGTTATGAATAGTGAAAGACACAAATGTAAAATAAATAGGTACCCCTGAAACACAAAGCCTTTATAAAGATTATATATTGTGTTTCTAATGATAGATATGATATTGTATTATTTAAGTTCATTTTAGTCTAAATAAGCATCCCTTATTATATAGAAAATGACAAAACATTCAGCTGTGTGCTGCCTGTTGTGGTTGATTATGTTCCTATAACTGCATGTTCCGTAGTGTTTTATTCCTCTTCTACCATAGTGATCTATCTCAGGAAGCAGGCTTTAATGGCTTATGCTGAACAGACTTTTTTTTTTATCTTTGCAGTTGTGTCCCCACCCTATACAATCTACATGGGCAAAGACAAATATGAAAGTAAGAGCTCATTCTCATATATACACGGTTAGTTTTTTGTTTTCTTCTTTTTTTATGGTTGTACTTTAGTAACAAGCATTTTCTTTACCCACCAGATGAAGATCTTATAAAATATGGCTGGCCTGAGGACATTTGGTAAGGACAGCATGTGTTGTTCTTCTGTGTATGTTTTCAAACACTTGTGGAGTTGACCCTAAATGAGCTGTAGTCTGCCCTTATATTCTAATCACAGTCTGTGGTGACACGGAGTAAACAGCGACTTTTGTGTTTCAGGTTTCACGTGGATAAACTCTCGTCTGCACACGTGTACCTAAGAATGCCCAAAGTAAAATGTTTACTTTTATACCATTGTACTTATACTTAATCCTCAGTGTGTCTCGTAATCATAGCAGTTTAATCGAATTGTTTTCTTTTTGCATGAAAGGGAAAGACAATAGAGGACATACCCAAAGAGGTCCTAATTGACTGCGTACAGCTCGTCAAGAACAATAGTATTCAAGGTAAAGTGTATTATAATGTTTTTTTAGACTGAATAAATGATGAGACATGTTAATGTCTAGTAGAGCAGTGGTACTGAATTAGTATTTAAGAAGGTCTGGTTAATACAATTCTCTTCGAGCAGAGGACTTGTACTTACTGTACATGGCCTGGTCCATTTTTTTTTCTACTTTTATGGAATACAGACAACAATCTTTAATCAATGTTTAGTGAATCTTTATTTTTAATGCTGCTGGGCTGTAAATGAATTTGAAAAGACACTGCTTGGTGTGTCATACTGGCCCTAAATGTTTTACACACCTTAATCTTGGACTACTACAGATATATGTTTGATCTTATGACCAGTGTTTTATCGCATATTGGTGCTTCACATTATTGCTTTTTATTATCGCCACGGTTTCAGAAAATGCGAGACAAACTGGTTTTAAACTTCCCCCAGGAAGTATAGGCATATGTTGATCTGTCCATTCGTCTTTGAATGTTAATTTTCCATAGTTTACGAATCTCTTTTTGGATGCTGTGTTGCGCCTTTATTTCACTTTCTTCCAAACACGTTAAACTATCATGTCGATTGGCTCTATTGAGTGACATGTATAGCCACACCCACCCGAGGGAAAAAGCGCTAGCTTAATGGTAATAATAATGTTAATTATTCTCATTTATCAGAAACGCATCAGTGCTCCTCTAGGCAGCAACAAAAACAATCAAGTGTTTATAATAACTGATGAGTCTTTCACATCCTTGTGGAGGAATTTTGGCCCAATTAAATTTGGCGCAATTCCTTTTTTAATAATGAAATCATCATACATATTTTCATATATACTTTACACATATATTCTTACACATTTCTTCTTCGTTCTTTTGATTCTATAAAGCTGCTTTGCAAGCTTTGAATCATTTAATAACAGCATTTTGTGTTTATTTGGTTTATCTTTGTGTAATACTTATTCACAGCACTGTAAATCTTCTAGTAAGGCATCTTGGCGAGACATACTGTATGCGCAATAGACACATCTTTTTGTACTTTTGGTTTCTTCTTTAACAGGATGCAGTCATCTTTCTTTTTATTCAATGCTTAATTCTTATTTAGGTTTATTTGTGGGTTTTGCTTTTTGATTAATATGAAATGACTGAGTTGTACAATATTTCACATTAATTTAGTATTTTTATTTAAAATATATAAAGTCCTTATCAAGTTTAAAGCTAAAATTAAAGTTTTACTTTTTTGTGTATACAGACTGAGACAGTTCAGGAGCTGTCATAGAAGTGTACAGTATTTTTCCAAACTAACCGGATTCCCATGAATACCACATTTTTTCATGATTCATTCATTAAAATTTTATTAGTTAATATCCAGCTTGAGTCTTTTTTGTGAGAAATTGTCAAAGTTGTCCAGATTTATGTAAGGATATTGCTCAAGAGCTCAGCATTGACTTTGCGATATTCATGGTGTTCGTGTAATTCACAATAATTGTGTCACTAGATCAGATTCCACCGATTTTTGTATGTTGCCTTGATTTAACATGTGATTGGCTTTGTCACTGACAGGCTGCAAAATGAACAATATCAACATTGTTTACACGCCATGGGGAAACCTGAAGAAAACCGGAGACATGGACGTGGGTCAGATTGGATTTCATCGCCAGAAAGAGGTACAAGAAACATAATGGAAAAGTGAACACTCACCTCAAAGCGCATACATGTTACTCTGTTATATTTGCTTTCTGAGTTCTGCACTGAAAAACTGTAGGGGGAAAAAAAAACGGAAGGAATGTCTTTCGGTAAATATCCTCCTTAATCCCTATCCAGATCTTCAGGGATGTCTCTGATCACTATACCTGTGCTGTTTAGAATTGGTCCAGGAAGCGTAAACATAATTATTTACAAGGAGTATTCTGTCATTAACAGGTCAAAACAGTGGCTGTAGAAAAGAAAATCAACGAAATCATCAACCGGTTAGAGAAGACGAAGGAGGAGAAATACCCCGATCTCGCAGCGGAGAAAGAGTCCAGAGAACGAGAGGATCGAAACGAGAAAAAGGCCCAGATTCAGGAGATGAAGAAAAGGGAAAAGGAAGACACGAAGAGGAAAAGAGAGCAGGAGGAGTTGAGGTATCCCAATGATCAAATTGTCAATAAATCCTGGACCTCCAGTATAAACTCATCTTATATACATCTCAGAATTTATTTAGAATAAGTTCCATTGTAATGCTAAAGCTTAAACCTGTTTCTTTTTCAGAAATTACTCATCACTTATGAAAAGCGAAAACATGACCACAAACGAGGTAGGACCATTTATTTTCTGTCCTACTAATGTGCTTAGTGTTAATCTTGGTCATCCTCACTTTAGTGTGTTCACTTGGCCTGTGAAAAAATTCAGTACTGTTCAAAAATGTTCGATACATGCCAACGTTTTCTATGTTTCATAATGTAGCAGCAACTTTTTCAACGAGAACACTAACTGACTACACTGTAATAGGAAAATAATGTTCACTTACACTGGAGACTCCTTCCAAAAATGAATATCTCTTAATAAACCTCAAATCCTCTAAATAAACACCTCTTCATTTACAATTATAGACAATTTGTGTGTTTAATTTCTACCATACAAGTCAATGCACTGGTTGTTGCTATAGGAACAATAAACATCCTTTGACCAATTATTTAACAGTGTTGGGGTAGAATATGTATTAAAACATATATATATATATATATATATATATATATATATATATATATATATATATATATATATAATTTTTTTTTTTTTTTTTTTTTTTTTTTTGGTACTCTATTGAATGCAGGGTTAATACTGTAGTTTTATTTAATTTTAAGAATACTGTAGTGTGAATTATATTGGCATAACATGATGCCCAATCGGTATTTCTAATGTCTATCCTTCACTGTCTACTTGTTTTACAGGATGGTAACGATTCTGACGATTTTATGTAACTGGAAAAAAAAGCTTTCGGAAGCAGTCCTGACATCTTAAACCATGCACATGCTTAGAGAGACACCATAGCATGCCATGAAATGGAGGAACTTGCTTGCTGTGCATCATAAACACTACCTGTGCCAATAAACCATTTTGCCTGGATCGTGTTGGAGCTAAATTAACAATGGCTTCTTAAAACACCAAACAAGAAAAAGCAACATTTTCCATGGCAAGGCTGTTCATGAACAAGGATCGTTCTTTTCTGGCTATCTTTGTTAATTTTTCTACAGTGCATATGATTGTTTAATTTGAGGGAGAGGGATGGAATGGCATGGTTTTATTCTAATTTTACTGAATTTGCATCAGTGACTCATTTCTTTTCAGATTTTTACAAATCAGGGCTTGGATGTTGGTCTATCATGGATTGTGTAGTTTTGATATGTTGTAAAATCCTGGCTCAATTCCTTTCCTGAGACATTATGAGAGCCAGATGCTGGTATACACATTGACTTTTGCAATGCATGACAGTATATGTTAGCCCTGGTTCATTTGCCTGTTTGTTTTTCTGATGGATGCAAAACAATAAATCTTATAATAAGTTTCTTTGTTCACAGTTGATTAGATGGATTATTTGAAAAATCAGTAATTTCAGAATTATGTGTAGATTATTTGGGAAGCACTCACATGTTTAATTATAAGTAATATCACATGAGAGTGACTGCTATTGTGTTGAATATTCGCATAGTTGTGTTGGGGCACCCTAGCGCACATGAATACAAGCATTTATTATCAATAGATTATGATTTGTTTATTTAACCAGTTATTTTGCTCTTCCAACAAATATCCTTCTTAACTGGCCGACCTGGTGGACGACAGTTAGCGTAATTAACAGGGTGAAAGCGGTTTCCACTTATTGTGCTGTAGAATATAAGCTATGTTATCTCAGGGGGGTTCAGTGTAAAATAGCTTTAAATGGAAAGCTAGTGCGCTAGGGTGTTCAATCACTTGTTCAACACACCAAGTAGTGCACTTCAGGGGTTGCAGAGGGATTTGGTATTCAGCCTTGTGTTATACCCTTATCTCACCTACGCTAACCGTTTCATTTTTTGGCGGTCCTCGTGGAAGCTTTGAGGAACGTCGGGAGGTCACTCGCGGCGGCTCACGGTGCCTTACACTGCATCTCACCGCGAGTCAACCCGCATAGGTGAGATAGGAGTATTAGATGCTGGTTAGCTTTGTAGCCAACCTAAGGTGAAAGTAAAACAACACACTGGCAAATGGGAAATAGATATCAGTCATCCCCAACCTATGTCATCGATGTTACTATTACACAAAAAGAGTTTTATTTTATAGTACATTTGACGATTTTAAATGAATTAAGTGCACTGGACAAGTGCAAAAGTTATGTCAGATGTCTCTCTTCATTTGTTTAGAAATGTCACCATTTATTTAGCAATTTTATGTGAAAGTCGGTCATTGGTGTTACTCATTTTATAATTATAATTGTCAAAAAAAAAGTCTGACTACATCTAATAATTGATTTTTACATAATTGAAAACCATGTAGTCTTACGCGAGGTAGTCATTTTGTAAATAGTTATAATTTCCTCTTAATTGTCATTGTTCTTACAGTCATTGGTGTTAACAGGAAGTGAAGTAACATCAAGTTCAAAATTCAGTTATGGCTATTACCATTGGACTACCATTGGCAGGTCCCAGGTTCAAACCCCACCACCACAGCCAAGTTGCCACAGTTGGGCCCTTGAGCACGGCTTTTCACCCTCAACTGCTCAGATGTATAATGAAATAAAATTGTAAGTTGCTCCATATGAAGGGTTTCTGCAATGTAAAGAAGTTTAAGGTGTGAAGCAAGAAATATATTTCAGGAGATTTTTATGACCCAAATTTCACCTTTTTTTTTTTTTTTTAGTAAAATGACTTTTGAATTTTTTGAACGGATTACTTAGTGCTTAGTACTTTTGAGTATAGAAAAAGCAATAATACAATAGACTGACCATATTTACAAATGTAGAAAATTGTACTTTTTTTTGTAGTTTTGTCGTCCACTCAGGAAGGAGCATGTTTCTTTGTGACAACCAATCAGATCTTCGGTCGCGTTAACACTGGGCTCAAAACGAAAGTGAAGGTGAAACAGGACCCGTTTGGGAGGCTGCAGTAAGAGAGCCCTGCAGGCGCGTTTAATCCGGCAGATTTATTCTTTATTCCTCGCGGCGATGACGGAGAAAACTGTTCGAAGTCGCGTGACCGATTTCTTTTCCAGCTCCAGATTAAGGATCCGTGTTTATTTTGAATATCACGATAATATCCAGCAGGTCCGTGCTGAAGTTATTGAACATGTGCGTAGATTACTGAATGTTATCAGGGTGAGTAAAGAGGAAGAGTGTGACGTTAAAGTGGTCTTCTGTCCGATCGTGTCGCGCGCAGGAACCGATATCGAAGCGGCTCTCTCGCGCCTTGCACGTGAGTCTATTTGCACTAACAACGCCCCCCCCCCCCCCAATACACAAACACACACACACACACACACAAAATGTCTTCCTCGTGCCTCTATTGAATAATCCCTTAAACATACACACAGAGAGAGCTAATGAAGAACTACAGAACTTCAAATATCCTTAACTAAAAATACATTTAGGAAGTAAAATGATATTTGAAGAAACCTATTTTCCACTCATCGATATAAATAAAACAAAGGTTTTGTCTGTACATTGGTCAAAACTCGCGCTTTCAATTATATCTTTGCATTTTATACATTGGAGGACCCGAAACCAGTCGCAGAAAAATTTCTGACTGAGTTGGACATAATTCAATAAACCATTACCAGTCCTTCGGTATTTACCTGAAGTTACACTTGCGCTATAGATGAAATCAAAATGTTAAGTAGAAGGGAAGTAATGAGCAGTTTTGTGCCAGATTGTAAATGACAGTTTTTTGACATCATACTGCGCATGCGTCAAACTGTGGGCGTGTTTTAAATTGACCCTGGACAGAATTTAATGAAACTTTCACTGTACAGTGAAACTTCAGATTGTAAGTAACGCGGTTTGCGAGTGTTCCGCAAGACAAGCAAAGATTTTTAATAAATTTTGACTTGAAAAACGAGCATTGTCTTGGAACGAATTATGCTCGTAATCCGAGGTTCCACTGTACTTACAGTAGTAGGGATGGGAATCACCAGTCACCTTCCCCCCCCCCCAATTCTCTCCCTAATTTAGTTTAGTAAGTATCTGCATTTTATAAATATCCTTATTCAATATTACATTTTTCATCTGATTTTATTGAAAATTTAAACCTTTAAAAAAAGTTTCCTGATTAATTAAATGTAGCCCATCCCTTAAAAGCCAAGGGCAACAATTATAAACTACCTTTAAATACAAGAGTTTAACATTTAACTAAGCAGCACATATCTCTGACCTCCAGGCATAATTATTATTTCTAACAATAATTAAAATTTAGTAAATAATTCACATGAAATTAAAATTGTTTATCTGTAGGATTATAAAGAAATGGCAACATTTTACCTCCTCAAACGCCTCCAAAGTCTCAAAACCCAAAAGTGAGCACATGGGTTGAGTGGTTGCGAGCGTGCAGACCCGTGTGTCTTCTAACGCTGACACACGTGGTTTATAACGCACGTTATTTTCGACTAATTAGCACTCATTTTGAGACTTGTGTAAGTGTATGCAATGAGACTAATTGAGACTAATTCGTTCACTGAGTTTGGAGAACTTCATATCTGCCTGAAGTTCAATTAGCACCATTTGAAAAAGCTTACTTTAGCCAGCTTTTTTACACTGCTCTGCTGCAACAAGTCTTTTGTAACAATATTAGGTAATAAGTCAATTATAGGTAAAGAAGTGAAATAATTGTCTTAATTTGAAAGTAATTTACAGTATAATTTGAGTTTTGATCATTTAAAGGCCAGAGGGGGCATCAGGCAGCCTATTTACAGAGCTCTGTTGCTCGCCATTCTATCAAAGAGTATTTCAGTCATGATAAATGAATCATAATTGACAGTATATTTCTGCAAACCAAACACTTTTTTCTTATGAAGGAACACCTGGTTGTAAAAATTTTAAATGAAAAACTTCTATATTATGCATTTATAAGTAATCTTGACTTTCTAGTTGAAAAGCCCACCGTAGTGTTCGTACTTCATCACACCTTCGACCCTGACTACAACGCACCGAGCAGCAGCAGGTACAAAAAGGACAATCTGATGATGGTGGACATCTTGTTCCATGAGGACAAAGGACTCCTAGACTGTTCAAAGAATAATGAAGCATTCAGCAAGACGGAACATTACATAAACATATATGCTAAACCTCAGCGTGTTGTGAGTACCAATCAGATGAGAAGATTTCATGATCAGTGTTATTATTGGAGCATTTTTCAATCCTATAAATCTTTTATACTTATAAGACCACAGCTCTTCGATGTTGCAATCTCTGTAAAATAATTAGGAAATGTTCATTAAAAAAAATATCATGATTATTATTCACCAATAGTTAATTAACTGTTTTTTTACTTCCTGTTTATACTTAGTAAGTTTACTGTTATTTCAAATACTGTATAAACAGTATAATGTTTTTGAGGACTCTTCTGTCCTTAGTATGTCCATTAGATTGACTGTTCAAATTTGCGATATTAGATACTTCTTCCAAAAATATAAATTGACTGTATTTATAACATGACAAATTTACAATGCTGTCCTTTGTTTTTAAATTATGACTTTATCATTAAGTCAATACAAAAATGTTTCTGATTTTCATCTGTATTCCACTACAACATTAAAAGTTACAGAACAAATAGTGATATGCTAGAAAAGAAAGCACCATATTATGTAAGCCAAAGAGAGATTAAAAATATTTTTAAAATATGCATGAACATAATATTTTGATTTGAAATACAGTTAAAGCTGTTATTATAGAAAATGATTACCGTCGGACTAATCAGATTTGAGAATTCAAAATCTAAAATACATTTTCATGAATGGATATTGCATTAAGTAATTTGTTATTTGTTGCAGGTTGTCAGTAATGTCTCGAACCAGCCCATGTGCAGAACAACGGCAGGAAGGGATTTCCAGGTTTTGATTTTAAGAACGGTTTGTTTGGCACTTGATTGGATTGTGTTTATAAAAAACCTTTATTAGTAGAATTCACTACAAGTAATGTCATCTATGCTGTTTCCCCCCCCTAATTAGAACGTGATCCCCACTCCAGTCTAGTAAAGGATACTAATGCATTTTAAGTTGACTTCCTGACAGAGTCATTGCTACTGTAAATGTAAAGCTGTACTTGGGCACAAGCTCCTACAACTCAATTTACAGATTTGTTTTTTTCTTGAATCTCTGTTGCATGTATTAAATGTGCAAACGTGTTGCGCAAGCATCCCTTGCTTAGCCCACTATTACTGCTGTTGCCCTATGCTCTTGGTGAAACAGCTGTATATTTGCATTTTTCTGCATTCCACAAAAATAAAAATGTAATAAATATATGTATTTTTTTATCCCAGCAGTTTCAGGGTGCCAAATTTAAAATTGTTAATTTTGCCAAAGTGGTCAATAATTTGGCTGTGACTTAACTTACAAAGTTCTTCCTCATCAACTGAAACTAAATTTGATTAAATATAGCTACTGCAAATTAATTTTATCATTAAGGCTTTTACATTTGCCTTTCCTGAGTTCATTCATTCATTCATTTTCTGTACCGCTTTATCCTTATATACAGGGTCGCGGGGACCTGGAGCCTATCCCAGGAAGCTTAGGGCACAAGGCGGGGTACACCCTGGACAGGGTGCCAATCCATCGCATGGCACACACACATACTCACACACACACACTCATTCACACACTACGGGCAATTTGGAATGTCAATTAACCTAACCTACATGTCTTTGGACTGTGGGAGGAAACCGGAGTACCCGGAGGAAACCCACCAAGCACGGGGAGAACATGCAAACTCCATGCACACAGAGACGGGAATCGAGCCTGGCCGGGGAATCGACACTGCACCACCGCGCCGCCCCTTTCCTGAGTTAAATTTGTTTATTTGTCTATCTTGTTTATTACCAACTACATCCAGGGTGTATTTGTCTCACTCTCCTCTCTCCCTCCTCATTTTTTTCTCATCTAAATCTGTTAGTAATGTATGAGTCAAAATTATTATAAGCATTATTATTATCTGTACGCACTGCATTTCACTGCCTACAATATGCACACTGCTACAGTATACGTGCACAAAAGTGCTGTAGTACATAGACCCAGTCCGTCAAGCGCGTCTAAACTTTTATTTAGGGCTAAACTGGGTTGCTTTGATATTTTGATTAAAAACAACAGCAAAAAAAAATCCCATTATTATCATTCTAAATTAATTTACTGCCACTCAAATATGAGATTTACGCACAGCAGCTCAATACAGGGTCACATTCCCCAGTAAATGGGTTGCGCTAGGTTGCTGACTAGCATGAAACAGAAGATGAAGAAGAAGAATTTATTTTCTCTCACTTGATTGAATGATATATACACACTACAGTTCAAAAGTTTTGGGTCACTTGCAAATTTCTTTGTTTTTGTTTAGTGATTTATTTTTTACATTCTACAACAATACTGGGGATTTCAAAACTATAAAATAACACATATGGAATTAGGGAATTGTGTAAAAAACAAGAAAAACAACAGTTAGTTGTTATTTTAAGACACAGAGGTCGGCCTTTCTGTAATAGTTCTTGCAAGAACAGTATTGTGTCAAGTGCATTTGCAAAATCCGTCAAGCCCCATAATGAAACTGTCTCTCATGAAGGCCGTCCCAGGAGGACGAGACCAAAACCTCCCTCTGCTGCAGACGAGAAGTTCATTTAGAGTTATCAGCCTGAAAAATGACCAATTAACAGCAGCTCAGATTAGAGGCGTTATGAAGTCTTTACAGAGCAGAAGTAGCAGAAACATCTCAATATCAACTGTTCAAAGGAGATTCATGCAGTTTTAGGATGCCTTCAGCAAAACTTTACAATGTAGATAGAAATTTAAATCAGGAACCATCATGGAGTTAGAAAGTGACCCAAAACTTTTGAACGGTAGTGTATATATATATATGAGCAACTTTTATTCTACCTGACTGTGACATTCGCCGAAATCAGCTCCTTGCTCACTCCGGAGCTTCACTAGGTAGGCAGCCTCCCCTTCTAGGTGCTAGGAGAAAAAATATATATACTGACATTTGAGTAGGTATGCTTCCTTTCGGGACTGTGAGCATAGTAAAACAATGAAGACAATACTGTATACTGTCAATATTTACCAAATATACAGATAGATACAAATCATTTTGTCAGCCAATCAGAAAGGTACATTTTTCTCACAGTCATTCTCACGGGCATATCATTAGTTTCACTTCGAAGCTGTGAGGTCAAAACAATAGTGAAAAGTTAAGTGGCCCAGGTTTGAGAGTCGGCAATAAGAGAACATCAGTTTTTTTTTTTTAGTCATGTAGCGTTATTCTGTATTCCCTGCGGCAATGACGAATTATTACCAGCTAATTAACCCCTTTCTTGCAGTTTTTTTCAAGCTCATACTGTATTTAGGACCATGGTCCATTTTGAATATCATGATAACGAAAATGTCCAGCAAGTTCGTACTGCAGTTACTAAATGTTTGTGTAGATTACCAAATATTATCAGTGTGAGTAAAGAAGAAGAGTGTGATGTAAAAGTGGTCTTCTGTCCAGACGTGTCATGTGCAGGACCCAATATTGAAGTGACTCTCTTCAGGTAAATCTGAGCAGCACTGCCACACACACACACACAGACAATATGGCTTCCTCCTGCCTCTATTCACTAAACCCTATACGTATGTTATATATATTTGCCAACTCAAAGTTTCTGCTCCCTACATAACTCTTCTATAGAATTATGGTCTGGAGACTAGGCTAGACCACTCCATGACCTTAATGTGCTTCTTCTTGACCCACTCCTTTGTTGCTTTAGTGGTATGTTTTGGGTCATTGTCATGCTGGAAGACCCACCTATGACCCATCTTCAGGAGATTCTCATTCAAAATTTTACAATACATGGCCTTTACCAGAGAAATGGCCCCAAAGCGTGATATTTCCACCTCTGTGATTGACTGTAGGGAGCAAAGAGCAATGCCAAAGATCTTAATTTTTGTCTCATCTGACCACAGCACTTTTTCCAAATCCTAATTGTGATCTGATTGAATCTTCACATGCTCTCATGATACATTTACAGTACAATTACTCACACTTTCATATTCAGTACAATAGTCTGTAGAATATGTAAAGAAAGTCTTTAAGCAATGACTAAAGACTCATCTGTTTCTTAGATATTTCAATTTGTGTAAGATTTAAAAATGCAAATTTTGTAATTTTCACTGTCATGTGTGTAAATAATATTAGTGCCTTCAGCAGGGCAGAAATGAAGGACCCCAATGAGCCTGCTTATGTATAGGGCTCTAAGTTCTGTGCTGTACATGGAGCTGCAGGATAGCACGTAAAGTACAGTAGGTGATTTGGCTGGTGGATAAGGTAAAGTCCAGTTAAATTTCTTGTTTGGGTGGATATTTCAAATCTAGTGTTAGAAAAAGCTTACTTCAGCCAGGTTTTATATCAAGCTCTGCTGCAACAAGCCGACAAATATTGTAAGACAATTAGGAAATATGGCACTTGTTTTTGTGCTACAATATAATTTGGGTTTCAATCACTTAAAGGCCAGAGTGGGCATGTGCCAACGCATGCAGTTAAATATATATATATATATATATATATATATATATATATATATATATATATATATATATTGCCGTTATGGGCTCCGTAGTAATCAAATTTATTTATTTCTTTTCTTACCAGCTCTTTTCTTGCCAATGTTTATTGCCTAGACTCAGTAATTCTTATAAATTTGTACAAGAGTAAAGGGTGGAGAGCATATTACTCCTTTTAGTATGAATATTAATAATAAGTAAATTACCTCTTTAAATTTAATCAAATTAAACTGGGAGGTGATGATTGTATTGCAGTGTTATATTTTTCTCTGACATGGTTGTATACTAATGTGGAACGCACAAATCAGTTAGGTGCTTTTTCTAGCGACTGGTAGTTTACCCAAATGTCAAGGCATGTTTTGCGTGCTGGAAGTTTGCTTCTTTAAACCCATATTAACTTAAACGTCTTTCCTGTTATACTGTACTTTCACCTTCTTAACACACAGTATGACTGCAGATCAATCAATCCTATTTGATATCACCCAAATGAGGATGGGTTCCCTGTTGAATCTGGTTGCTGTCAAGGTTTTTCCTTTTGCCATCTCAGGGAACTTTTCCTCGACACCGTCGCCCTCAGCTGCTCTGATCGTTATGATCTCTACAAATTTTCTCACACATTTCATACCCATTCCTGTAATTTTCTTTTGATTCTGTAAATCTGTGTTGCGTCAACTGCCATTATTAATAATAACCTTTTATTAAAATGCCATGCTAGGAGATAAAAATATACATAGTGAAATTTATGCTATTCGCTTACTTTTGAGACTGTGAAGATAGCAAACAATAAATTACAATATACTGACCACATTTATCAGATGTATAGACAGGTACAAAAGGTAAGTTTTATCAGCCAATCAGAAAGGAGCATTTTTTCTCACGGTCATTGAGACAACCAATCAGATCTTTAGTTTCATTTTTTAAGCTGTGAGGTCAAAACAAAACTGAAAAGTTAAATGAGACAGGTTTAAGAAGCCAGTACGATAATCGTCTTTAGTCTGGTACTTTTATTCTTTATTCCCCGCAGTAATGACGAATTATTACCAGCTAATCAACCCCATTCTGAGTTTATTTTCCGAGCGCATTTTACAGGCTAAAGTTTATTTTGAATATCACGATCACGAAAATATCCAGAAAGTCCGTAGTGCATGTATTAACCGTGTGCGTAGATTACTGAATGTTATCAGGGTGAGTAAAGAGGAAGAGTGTGATGTTAAAGTGGTCTTCTGTCCGATCGTGTCACGCGCAGGAACCGATATCGAAGCGGCTCTCTCGCGCCTTGCACGTGAGTCTGAGCTGCACTGCCCCACACACACACACACATACACACAAACAAAATGGCTTCCTTCATTCACTTAAAACACGCACACAGAGCTAATGAAACACGTTTAAAGAATACATTTAGTATAAAAATGTATGTTGTAACCTATCTTACACTCATATAAAATATGCCTACAGGATTGGTGCTGTAACGGTGGCAGTTGGTAACGTTTTTTGGTCCTGTAACGTATGAAAATGTGTTAAACATAAGTCGGTAAACAAAGCAGATGTGAAACAAAGTCCAGGTGAAAACCCATAGACTCAGACCACAGGAGCCACCCCCTTAAAGTTAGGCAGAGAAGAATGCTACTTTAACATGTCATTATTTAACATGATAATTATTTATTTTAATAATGAAATTAAGTCATTTAGTCACAATATTCCGCTGTATTTCTTAATATGATTTATTTACAAAAAAAAAAAAAATCTAAACTGTATTACGTTCATTTGTGTTCGTGTACGCGAGGCAGCGGACAAGCGAGTGTCTATGTAGGCACATGATGCATATGATTTGAGGCTGAGCTCTAATTGAATTTTTTTTTCAAATCATGCTTGGTGGTGTGGTGGTTAGCACTGTCGCCTTGCACCTCCAGGGTTTGGGTTCGATTCCCGTCTCTGTGTGCATGGAGTTTGCACGTTCTCCCTGTGCTTGGTGGGTTTCCTCAGGGTACTCTGGTTTCCTCCCATAGTCCAAAGATATGCAGGTTAGGCTGATTGGCGTTCCAAAATTGACCGTAGTGTGTGTGTGCCCTGTGATGGATTGGCACCCTGTTCAGGGTGTACCCCACCTTGTGCCCTAAGACTCCTGGGATAGGTTTCAGGTCCCCGTGACCCTCAATGCAGGATAAAGCGGTATAGAAGGTGACTGAGATCCTTGTGGCGCAGCACTGTGCGCCTGCACCCTCCCACTTTTGTTCTTAGCGAATCAATATTGTTTTTAAATATTTGGGCTCATGTGATTGGACCATTCTCAGCGAGTCTTATTAACTGTCAGCAGAATGCTAGCAGAGGTGGAAAGAGTAATAAAATTTTGTACTTAAATATGACCAGGGGTTTGCTTCATAAGAATTTGTTGGCATTTCACTTTAAGCTGTGTATGTATCACTGACATCTGTTTTGTCCATCTCCATCATTCTTGTGAATTTAGCGCATTTGTTCTCCATGCCCATCAGGGCACTGGTGGCACAGTCGTAGGTGTTTCACCTGCCATGCGGAAGGCCCGGGTTCGATTCCCAGCCAGTGCCCAAACCCCCCAGCTACTGGATGCAGTGCCGGTCCCAAGCCCGGGTAAAATTGGAGGGTTGCGTCAGGAAAGGCAACCGGTGTAAAACCTGTGCCAAGTTGTTGTGCGGACTGGATATTCCACTGTGGCGACCCCTTGCCGGGAGCCGTTGTATTATTTTTAATTTTCATTCATTAAGTTTTTACTCAGTAGCGAATATGATTTAAAATGTAGTGAAGTACAATACTTCAAACAAAACATACTTAAGTAAAAGTAAAATTACACGACCTGATCTTCTAATTAAGCAGCAGTCAAGTGATCACGGCCGAGCTTACACTCTGTGCTTTTCCAGCACTTCTTATGGCCAGTGGAGCTGACTGACTGGATGAGATGTGAGTCATGCCTTTTTTTTAATACTAGTAATAATGATGCATTTTGTTTGCGCCCCCCCCCCCCCCTCAAAAAAATGTTTTTGCACCAGCCGTCACTGCCACAGGAGGAAATGAAAAATTTTAACACTGCTACAGCACCAATTCGGTAGGTTGAATGTAACTATGGCATGACAATCGAGATGTGAAATTGCTGCCGGTGAAATTGGCTCAAAAGGGCCCAACGTTGATCTGTATATATTAGTTTTTCTGCTGCTCCCGTCAAGTGGTTGCCACAGCGGACCGTCCAATCCGCACACAACTCGGAATTGGTTTTACGATGGATGCCTTTCCTGATGCAACCCTCAGATTTTATCCTGGGGACAGGCACTGCATCGAGTGGCTTGGGTTTGAGCATTGGGTGGGAATTGAATCTGGCCCTTTTGCATGACAGGCGAGAAACCTACCACACAGAAATTTGGCCACACTGTTTGGCCTGCCGCTGGTGGCCGGTGTAGCAGGCAGCCGGTGTAGCGGTCATCTCTCACTGTATAACAGTAGACAGCGTCATCATCACCTTTATCGCCGTAACTCGAGGTAGTAATATAGCTGCCAAAAACACTGGAATAGGGTGAGGAGCGGCTCGATAAGCAATTTTTTTCACAAGATTTGATTTGATACTTTCAGCCAAATAATAACTTGGGCCTGTGATAAGTTTGCAGATGAGTTAGTGTTGTTAAATTAAATACATTGGGACCTGCACTTGCATCTCCTTAACTTTGCTCCAGAGAGCCAATATACAGAGCTCTTTTGCCATTTTAACAAAATATTGTAGAACCTTGGATTGCGAGCATAATTCGTTCCAGGAGCATGCTTGTATATCAAAACACTTGTATATCATAGTGAATTTCTCCCATAAGAAATAATGAAAACGCAGATTATTCATTCCACAACCCAAAATAATAAATATCCAAAAAGAATTAATACAACATATAAAGTAAATTAAAACAAATTAACCTGCACTTAAAAATACATCCTGACAGATACAGTAAGTGTTTCCATTAGTGTGTTTGTGCGCGCACATGCTGCATATGTGTGTTTGTGCACACATTCGCTGTACAGTGTGTGTGTGTGTGTGTGTCTGTGCGCGCACACACTGTGTATGTGTATCATAAGTAATTTCAGTGTAGTAGACGGACTTGTCACTTCATTCTCCCTGATTGGTAGCAGCGGTTATTAAACAGCCTGCTTTTGGACAACCTGTTTGAATGGGAAATTCAAACATTGTTCTGACCCTCCATACCACCCACTTTTCTGGTGATAATAAATAAATCACTCGCTGTCTCCTAAACTGTCCAATAACAGGCTGCTTCAAAATGCTACTACCAATCAGGGAGAATGAATTGGCAAGTCCTTATGCATTGAAATCACTACACCCTACTCCCTACACCCTACTCCCTACACCCTACTCCCTACACCCTGCTCCATGTGCAGGGAAAAAATTCGCTCTACAAAATTGCACCATTAGAGACACCCTGAACCATGGTAACATAAGCACCTTGGATACCTATTCAACCTTAACGTGGCTAAACACCCTGTGAAGTGTACTTCTCAGTGTACTTCAGGCCAAGTGAACGCTCCTTGAATATCATGTATTGTGTGTGCGCATGGAGAGTTTGTGTGTGTTTGTGCACATCTCACAGGTGTGTGTGTGTGTGCATGGAGAGTATGTTTGTGTGTGTGTAGTTGTTTGAGCAATTAGTAGTATATATGTATGTCTGACTGTTGATATATGTGTATGTGTGCATGAGTGAAGTTTGATTTAAGCCCTATACAGTGCTTTATAGTGTGGAACGACTTACACACACACACACACACACATTTTTTATAAAGAAGGCTGTAAAAATTTTAAATGAAAAGCATGTTTATTCCTCATCTATAAGTAATGCATTTGACTTTTTAGTTGATAAGCCCACCATAGTGTTCGTACTTCACCACACCTTCGACCCTGACTACAACGCACCGAGCAGCAGCAGGTATGAAAAGAACAAGTTGATGTTGGTGGACTTATTGTTCCATGAGGACTCTGGATTGCTCAAATGTTTAAAGAATGATGAAGCATTAAGCAAGACGGAACATTACCTAAAGAGAGACGCCAAAGTTCAGCATGTTGTGAGTAGCAATGAGGAGCGAAGAGTTAATTATTAGTGTCATATTAGTTAATATGTCATTTTCCAAAGTAAAATACACAGGAATGGATATTATAGTAATTAATGTCTTATTTGTTGCAGGTACATATTATGCGTATTTTGGCCGTGATTGCAATAGTTGGAATGATGATTAGGTACAAAAGATTCCTCCGACAAATCATGTGCAGGTTATTGACAAGACTCCCATGGATCCAGGTTTCCCATCCTTTACCACTGCAAAAGGAGCAAGAGAGAAGTTGCTGTCGTCGTTTTTTCAGATCCTGATTAGTATCTCATTTGAATAGTGTATTTGTTTCATAGTTTATTTAAATTGTATTGTAATTTAATAATGAAGCACACAGTGATAATTTTTAGTATGTTAAACCAATAAATTCTTCCATGTGTGAATATGCAAAGTATTAATAATTAGTTTGAATGGTTTTAGATAATGAACAAAACAAGACTTATTTTTGTCTGTGTTTGTGCATGGAGTTTGTTCTACCTTTAATAATCTGATCTGTGGTCTCTGTTTATATTTTGGGTTGTTGTTTTTTTTTCCTCTTCTGTTATGTCCAGTAATTCTGATGTGCCGAGTGCATATAAATTGTTAAAATGTGAATGTGGCTTTTTACTTGGTAAGAAACAGTTAAGAAAACATTTCTCAGCCACTAGGTGTCAGCATTTTGTTTCACAAGCCTTATAGGACCTACGCATGTACTGTACTGTTATAAATAAAATAAAATAAAATAATATGCAAATGTTGTGTAAAGAGACAATAAAAGGAAAACACTTCGTCTTTTTGTAATAACCTAAAAATGTAAAGTGAATTTAGTAATCATTCAATTACTGCTTGAAACTGTCACATGCCTCTAATCAAACTACAGACGGCACAAGTGAGGAGTTGAGTGTGTCGCAGAGCCAGAGGTGTACTGCTGTATATTTCGGTAAGGAGCGTACATATGGTTACATATGTGTGCGTGTACATGGTTAAGTTGTGGCAGCTTTTATGGTGGCGAGTTTATATACATTAGTTAACCACAAAAGACCACATGATCAAAAGTTTTTATCATTATGACATTACGTGGCAGTAAGTCAAACATTTAGAAGCACAGATATATATTCACCATACTACCAGCAACAAAGTGGAATACTTTCTGGCATACTGTCATGATTTACATTGTGAATCGATCAAAACCTTGAATTTTACAACTTAGATCACTGCGTTTCTTTTATTATTGATTCTTTTGTATGAAATACACTTTGATGATAATTGGATCTTACAAAAAATGTACATGAATCTTATGATTTATATATATATTTTTCCTCCTTACTTCAAGTGCACTCCAGCAGGACTATACCTACTGTATGCTCAGAGCCCCGAGTCTCTCTGTTTCACACTGAGGCTGCAGTTATGGAACAAATCCCAGAAATCAAACTTTTAACATCAACATACTTTGATGAAACGCATAATGATGTTTCAGTTAGACATATTATATTGTCAGATAAAAAATGTATTCTCTTTGTTAGTTGTTTTTCAGATGCAAATTTTGCTGTAATTCTCCAGTGTCTGTGTTAATTAACAGAGGAATGATGTCCATTTGGACAAAATACAGTATAAAGTACTATGAACAGATATGAGAAGCATGGGTACTCTATTTTGTATGGATCTGCTTATTTCTATACTACAGCATTTTGGTGGCAGACAAACACCATACACATTGTTTAACATGTCAGTGCATTACAGCAAATAATAGAAAAAATAAAGTAAAAATAAAAACATAACAAATATGAGCTATTTTACATAATTCCTTAAATAAACTCATATACATTCTAGGCATCCCCACCCCGTACCAAGGGTTCCAGGCGTAGGCCCCAGATTCCTTACGGCTGTAATTGATTATCAATTATTTGTCAATGAAATGAACCCCCAAGGCTGTGGGGACCAAATGCCAGTCTGTCTGGTCCGATCCAACAGAAAAGCCAATGTAGGACAAACTACTGAAAAAAGGTATCAGAACATCCTGTGTATGGGTCTTGGCATACAAAGAGTCTATCCCTATCCCAAAACCATTCACTTTGGATGGGACATTAGTTCTATGCAGTGTACAAATTAAAGCACGCATACAGTAACTTGGTCAGTTTGCTCACAAGCATTTCTTGGGAGAAGAGAGGATGACCGAGAACCTTATGACTATTTTTCCATTATAAAAATGCTCCTTACACGATGGTGGATTTTGTTTATTTTACAAAATGACCTAAGCAGTAGTGGGAGCTAAACCTTACACTTAGTGGGGTCAGTCACTACAAAAACATTTATACGAAGCAGCTTGACTTCTAAGGCTATTTGTTTTGTAGTCACACAAGAGAGCAGTCATTTTGAGGTGAAGTCATTTCTACATTGGCAGAGCTCATGGCCAGGCTGGAGACGATGACCTTAATCACCTCAGATGGCCTTAGCTGGGTGGATTGCTCCAGTTTGTGTTTACCGAAAAGATTAAGTCATTGCAAAGCACATGACATGCCCCAGACATGACTTACTGTACTAATACCTAAGTGTTTATACCTTGAACCGGTCAGCTCACTGGAGAGCGCATGATGTCAACAAGCGTTCATATTCCCTCCATAAAAACATTTTTTAGGCTGAGCTGTGAGCCACAAATGCACCGCTGTCCTCATTTAGGGGATCGAACAGGTGAAAGGCCGATGTAGCAAGATCAGAACTATAAGGAGGTCATTAACGTTGTCATCAGCTGTGGGCATAGCTGAACATCCGGCTCCTTCTTGATGCAACCTTCCTTGAAGTTCCCTATCCATTCATACACACTTCTTCGTGTCAAAACACTTTCTCCATACCACGTCTTACCAAGTCCTATATAGTCTTAAATAACTGCTCTTCTTTCGTGCAAATCACAAGTGGGACATCCATTATGCTCGCACTGGAGTTGCAAATGAACTGATATACCATATTCTCGCCTGCACAGCAGTGACTGGGAAGACAGTAGCCTTAAGGTCTCCATAGTTATGGCTGCACACACCAACCCTGGTCAGCTATAGCTCACTCACTCACCTTCTATACCGCTTTATCCTGTATTCAGGGTGGAGGGGACCTGGAGCGAATCCCAGGAGACTTAAGGTACACCATGGACAGGTTGCCAATTCATCGCAGGGCACATGCACACACACATACAGTACACACACTCATTCACACACTATGGGCAATTTGAGAACACCAATTAACCTAACCTACATGTCTTTGGACTGTGGGAGGAAACCGGAGTACCCGGAGGAAACCCACCAAGCACGGGGAGAAGATGCAAACTCCATGCTTACAGAGATGGGAATCAAGCTTGGCCGGGAATTAAACCCGGACCCTGGAGGTGCAAGGCGACAGTGCTAACCACTACACCCCTGTGCCGTCGTCAGCTACTGTATACTGTAGCTTCACTTCAGAATTCACTATAACATATGCTTGATTCAAAAAAAAAATCTAAGGACCACACACACACACACAGTAACTGAGTAGGAACACTATAACTGGTGGGTGATAAAAATGAATGTGCCCTTCAACCGTGTTACCTCTTGCTGGCATGGCCTCCAACAAAAGCAAATAAGGCCATAAAATGCAGGCGGAGGAGAACAACTTTGGAGATGAGCTGCTGTGATGCAAGGAAATATGGAGCACACATGGGGCTGATTGAAAAGTTAACATATCACGGGTTAAAGTTCATCGTGACAGTACAGTATGGAATTGCATGGTTAATTTCATCGGTGCCTCGTCCAGGGTGTACCCGGCTCCTGCCCTAAGTCTCCTTGGATAGGCTACAGATCCCCCATGACCCTGTATAAAGGATAAAGTGGGATAGGAGATGAATGAATAAGTGAGTGTTAAAACATCTTCTTTTTCTTCTTTGTCTTTCGTGCCCCTTAAAATATTTCATGTGATAAAAATTGTCTATAATGTCCGTTATTCATATCACTGGCAAAATGATTGAAATGTAAAAAATCTAGTTGTGATTGTATATGTATTTAACCCAGTTTATGTGAAACTGGTGCTAGTTCTGGTTTAAGTGCTTAGTTTCCATCAGAGGTGACATTATTTAAATAAATGGAGTTTACCTGTATGCAATTAAAGTGCCATGTGATCTCAATATAAATACATCAGTTCCTTCTAGTCCACAGAGTTTGTTACATCAGTGCTATCAAAACAAGTCTAAGTATCAATGGGTCCACAAAGTGTGAACATGCTGTGATTTAATCCATTATTAAACCAACTGTTTAACCAAGACTGAATGGACTGTTTGCTTCATTTTCTGGGGAGCCCTCATGTCTGTGTTTCCTTCTGGCTCTCTCTATTAGTTATACTGGTAGAGATAGTCCTGCTTACACTCTGCACAAAAATTCTGCACATTGATCTTATATATTATCAGACTGTTGGAATATGTTACTAATCATTTCTCGCTTTTTCGACTAAAATTCCCATTAACAGTTTTGTTCCTGACAGATGTGGACTTTATAATAAATTGAATTCATTCATTCATCTTCTATACCGCTTTATCCTGTATTTAGGGTCGCAGGGACCTGGAGCCTATCCCAGGAGACTCAGGGCACGAGGCAGGGTACACCCTGGACAGCGTGCCAATCCATCGCAGAGCACACACACACACACCATGGTCAATTTGGGAACGCCAATTAGGAACGCCTAATCTGCATGTCTTTGGACTGTGGGAGGAAACCGGAGTACCCGGAGGAAACCCACCAAGCACGGGGAGAACATGCAAACTCCATGCACACAGAGACGGGAATCGAGCCTGGCCGGGAATCGAACCCGGACCCTGGAGGTGCAAGGCGGCAGTGCTAACCACTACCAGGGACAAACTGATAATTATAATTCTTAGATGTTTTATTATGGTGACACGGTGGTGTAGTGGTTAGTACTGTCGTCTTGCATCTCCAGGGTCCTGGTTCAATTCCTGGCCAGGCTAGGTTCTTGTCTGTTTGCATGTTCTCTCTGTGCTTGGTGGGTTCCCTCCCACAGTCCAAAGACCTGCAGATTAGACTAATTGGCATGCACAAGCTGCCCATAGTACAGTATGTGTGTGTGCCCCGCAATGGATTGGCAAACTGTCCAGGGTATACCATACCTGCCTTGTGCCCTAAGTCTCCTGGGATAGACTTCAGGCCCCCTGCGACCTTGAATAAAGCAGTATAGATGATGAGTGAGTGAGTGTCTCCTTACATATTTCTAATTTATTTCCAAAATTGTGTAGTTTTGATGAACAGATGATGAGCATAACATCAGAAGCTTCATGAGAGAGGTCCCCAGATGGGGGTGTGATTATGGCAAAGGAAAAAGACCCTGAGAGGACAAAACAATAGGAAGAAACTTTGAGAGGAACCAAACTCAACAGGCAACACATCCTCATTTGGATGATGCAATTTTATAGAACAATAAATCTGTCCATGCTATATAATATGTGTGCTGTAAGCCTTAAATTTCATGATTCCCAAAGGCTTCTCACCACATTTTCACACTTTACATAACATACTTTCTTCTGCTGATTCACACCAGAGGCCTTGCACGCACGAGAGACTTGGGAGATCTTTCTCCTGTTGACAGCACAATTTCCTCTGGCACAGACCGGCAGCTTTCCTCCAGAGGCATGTGATGTTCAGTGGAGGATTATTTATCATTCCTCCCTCTCGCTAATTTGTGTTCACTTGTTTTTCTCTAATGATGATCGTGCTGTGCTATCTGAAAGTTCAGACAATCAGCCATATTAAATGAAGTGATTGAACTAGATCACCTCACATTTCACAGCTCATGACACGGAACATCTTTTCCTGCTCAGCGTGTGGCATGCAGGAAACAGGTCAGCTGTGGGTTGAAATCTTGAAACACATTTTCAGCCATGTGATATCTTCCTGCTGTCCAGAAGCATTTGGGTATGTCTGAATTGCTTGACATTTTCTTGGCAGGGTTGCTTTTAGATTTGTCTTTGGATCTTGTTTTTCACAAGAAAGGGACATTTTATGCAAAAGAAAAATATAAAAAATCATTTGTGCATCAAATAAACATAATTCTACACATGTTTGTCAGCTGGTGGTACTTTACGAGATTTTTCAAAGCTAAATCCAGCATTTGGGCCCCACATGGTTCATACCAAGCCACCCGATAGACAGGTTTAATTGTGCCACATGTAAGCCAAAGTTTAATGTTTGGGCTCATCTCCTTCATTGATGTAAATCAATTTGAAAGTTTCTAAGCAAGAATCAGGATGAACTTAATGTGGTTTAGGAGGATTGTTGTCCGTAATATGGAAGTCATTCCCAGATGGATGAACAAGCTGTTTTATTGCTATGCATTGTGAAATAAAGCAGACTTATTGTGCTTTCTGTAGTGGTTGCCATTTTACTCAACAACTCTTTAAGTCTGGATAAATGGGTCTGGATTAGGACACAAGACGCCATAAGTGTTTTAGAAGTGTTTATTCCTTCGTGAAAGGGCTGTTCAAAACATTGTAGATACTGTAGTAAATGAGTGATGTCCCAGTGCTGGAACACAGAGCTGGAGTACTTTCATCTGGCCTACAAACATTCCATGATAAACTGGTCCAAACTTGGTTGCCAGAATTGAGCTTTACTCAGCATTACTGGGACCACACTTTAAGAGGAACCGGATTTAGGCCAAAAACTGAACAGTTGTTCATGTGTTAGATACAGTTTGTTGCATTTGGGACACATCTAAAAAATAAATGTGTCTGCTAACAGTTTGGCCGTATTTTGTCCCCATGATGCACAACCTATTGCCGTAGAAGAACTCATATTCTCCAGCAAGCTCAGTAAAACCTAACAGCTGTTTTCTTATAAAACTGCACAAATCTGTGCCTAAAACTCCTGATTTTAAGCAATGAGTTTTCACTCCAAATATTGACTGTTTATTTTATTACTCTTTATTGCTCTTTATAGAAGTATGCAGAAATGTTTTCAAAAGCATCTTTGCTTATGCCATGTTTTGTATGTGGCAAGATGTTTGCACAGTACTATAAGTAAAACAGTTGTTAGGTTTTACTGAGCTTGCTGGAGAATACGAGTTCTCCTGGTAAATTTGTGCACGCCGTGACAATATAAGCAGACTCATTAAGTTTACCAGTATTGAAGTCTGATCGCAATTAGTCATCGTAATTGGTCAAACTAGACATACTGTTTCTAATGCAGATTATTTGCAGTTTTAAGGTGGCCCAGATGTAAGTTTTCCTGTCAGAAATATGGTCTTCCCACGCGCTGTGATTTGTGAATGTGTTCTGGCAGGCAGACGCAGATATTTTATCACCATTCCTTCATGGCAGTTTGTGCACCAGATGACAGTAGGACGCACCATTATTGGGCAATCACTCATTTGCTACAGTATGTGGGTCGTTTTTGTTGTTTGTGCACGTACATAGGTGGGATGGAATATTTCTACCTCATTTAGGAATGCTTGCTAAACATCTATTGTACAGTGATTATAACCAGAGATTTTTTTTATTTGCTTTTTGTATACCAGCCTAGGAAAACCTTATAAAAACATTTTAAACACTTTTTTACTATGTATAGTTTTGAATATGATGGGCATTCCTGATAATAAATACAATATGTTTATCTTTTATATAAAGTAAAAAAAATGTATTGATTAGACTATAATCGATTTGGTTTGTACTGCAAATTTCACGTTGGAATGGTGGGTTTCACCTTGGCCTTGCACCTCTAGGGTCTGTGTGCATGGAGGGTACACCCTGTCCAGCGAGTACCCTGCCTTGTGCCCTGGGATAGGCTTCAGGACCCCCATGACCTTGTATAGGATAAGAGATATAGAAGATGAATGAATGAATAAATATTTGTTCAGACCATGACAGTAACTTTGCAAATGTTAGCAAATGTTCAAAAGTTAGTACCCCCTCCTTTAATTTAAAAACATAATAAAAATCATCTGATTGTAGCTGGTCTTAATATTAAGCAAATTCAACCTCAGATGAAAAAACAACATCTTTTTCACTTTATTATTTATTTAACAAAAACTGAAGCCAAAAAGGAAAAAAAAAAAACTAATACTAACGCTTACTAATTCCACAGGATTTCAAAGGGTAAGTTGACAGGTGTTGCTAATCATCAGCCGTTAATTAATTGATTAACAACAGGTGTGTAGACTTCTTACTCCAGTTTCCGCCCACAGTCCAAATGTGGCAGAACACGCTGATTTGGTTAATTGGCATTCCCAAATTGCCCGTGTGAATGCATTGACCGGAGGTCCTGCCATGGTTGTAAAAATGGGGATAAATACAATGGGTCATCAATGGCCTCCACAGTCTTCGAGAAGCAATTGTTGCTGCACATCAATCTGGAAAATTTTATAAACACATTTCAAAACAGTTTGGAGTTCAACATTCTACACTGAGAAAGATTAAAGTGAAAATTATTCAAGACAGTTCTTCAAATCGTTCCAAGAGTGTCCCAGCACTTTCACTGTGCAATGCTCAGAGAAATACAACAAAAACAAGAGCTAAATCTTAAACCCTAAAGGCCTCACTGAGCATGTTAAATGTTAAAATCCATAACAGCAAAATGATGAAGATTGAACAAATATGGTTAGTTTGGAAGGGTCGCCAGTTGAAAGCATCTTATGTCTAAAAAAGAACACAGATGTATGACTGAGGTTCACAAAACTGAATAAAATCGGAACAAACCACAAGGCCTCTGGAACAAAGTTGTATGAACAGATGAGACCAAGGTGGAGTTGTTGTTTCGCCTTAGTGTCCAGCACCATGTTTGGGGAAAAACAAACAGCATTTTAACAGAAACACCTCATACCCACTGTCAAACATGGGGGTGGAGGGGTGTTGATTTAGGGCTGTTTTCCAGCCACAAGACCTGGGTAATATGAACTCCTCTTTATACCAGAGTATTCTAGACGCAAATGTGAGGCCATCTGCCCGGCATATAGATTTGGTCAAAATTGGGTAATACAACAGAATAGTGATCTGAAGCACACTATATCAGAATGGCTGAAAAAAATGAAAGTTTTGGAATGGTCTAGGTAAAGTCCAGACCTCAACCCAATTAAAATGCTGTGGCAGGACCTTAATGGACCTGCGCATAAGGGATTGCTAAAAAACCGAAATGACCTGTAGCAATGTTATAAAGAAGAATTGGTCAAAATTTCTACCTTGCAGAAAGATATTTATTGACACAGTACATTTGTTTCCTTAAAATAACCCCCTGAACAAACCCATAGGGAGCAATTAAAGACTTACTTTAAAATCAAATTGTGCATCATGATCACTATTAATAAACATGATTAATATTTAAAGGGCCTCATTTACATATTACACATTTAATAAAAGAATTATATTTTAATGAGGTCAAACCAAACTAAATAGTTCCATGGGATTTATAAAAGTTTCAAATGTTGTGATTTTCTTTGTGCCTATATATGTGCGTATAATGGAGAGCAAAGTTGATTTGCATCTGATTTGCATTTGGAAGTAATGGGCAAAAAGACACTCACTCACCGTCTATACCTCTATCCTGTATACAGGGTTGTGGGGGGGTCTGGAGCCTATCCCAGGAGATTTGGAGCACACTCTGGTACACTCTGGACAGGGTGCCAATCCATCTCAGGATGAAAACACACATACACACAATCACACACTCATTCACACACTATGGGCAATTTAATCTATGGGCAAAGTCTAATCTGCATATCTTTGGACTGTGCGAGGAAACTGGAGTACCCGGAGGAAACCCACCACGCACAGGGAAAACATGCAAACTCTATGCACATAGAGAAGGGGATTCGAACCTGGCCAGGAATCAAACCCAGACCCTGGAGGGGCTAACCACTTATAAGTCCATGCCTCTCGGCAAAAAGACTGAAAGAATGACAGAAAAGGTGAATATAAAAGGAATAAAAAATGGTTTGACATAACAAAAACAATAAAAGAGATAAACTAAGCACACGGACACAATGCACATGCACAGCAAAATGTCTTAGCGCCTCTCAGCCAGATTGAAAAGTTTGAAAAAAAGGAGGCATGTCTCATAGGAAGTTGACACTGGCACAAAGCACACTATGGTGTATATGAAACAGTACATTTGAGCCTAAAACCTATCAGCATTTAATCACTTACAGCATTAAAAGACCGATGCTGTGGCAAACAGAACTGACACCATTTGAGTCATTGCAGCTTGCTGTTCTTTTATACAGTGGCATTCTTTATCAAACATCTGGTTTTATTTTGTCTTAATTCAATCTAGTTAATGCATTTAACAGGAATTTCACCAAGGTTTAATGAAAGTGTTTCTCTAACTGAAACACACATGTGAGTTAAACTTGATAAAGTACGATTTAATGTCAGTTATTTAAGTTTTATCTACTCATGCTTTTTTTTTTGTATAAATGCTCATATAAACAATTCATAAATAAATGTGCCTCATGTTATTCTTTATCACTTGGGATCAGCTTCAATTATACCAAAGTCTTCCATCTGGCACAGGGTGGTCTCTATGGCTCAAGGCTAGCATGGTAACCATTGTGTACTCTTTAAAATGGGATTTCAAGCCTAGCCCAGAAGGTATCCTGTTCTCCTACACATTCTTGCTCGCTTAGTTTGCATGGAAATTGCTGGCAAAAGCCCTGAAATGCATTCTCTTCACACATAGTACATTGTATCCTCTAGCCATCAGCGAGCTCATGCCTATTTGTTGGATGCGTTTAATGCAGAACAGATTGAGTTCTTTCAGGATTAGGTCATTACATCAACATTTTAAGAACTGACTCCAAATCTCCAGAGGTGCGTTTCTCTTAGGTTTCTTTTATGTATTAACCTGGATATTGCACTGTAAAGGGTAATTATTCATCTGGTATCTTCAAAATCCTGCTTTCTTTGGCGGTGTGCGAGCCAAGATAACCAAGGTGTGGTGCAACGAGTGAACAATGTCACCTCTATCCTTCCCAATCTGACACCCACACCCACTAATATTGCTCATTAAGTCCTGCTTTTAGATTTCGTGACACAAAGTTGATCCATCATGCAAATGTGCGTCCTTTTTCTACATTTCATCTCGGAATTACTCCTTGCACTTCTTTCCAACGCAGGCATTTAAAAGGCTGCGAGAAGGGAAAATATTATATTAGGTTTCCGCCACATGCAGCTGTAGTAACAGCTCTTGACCCCATCTCTGAGGCACCATATGGACTCTGTTAGTTTGGGTTGCCAGTTGTGTCCTCTCCCCTCCATTTCCTCACAGGCAACCACAGATGATGAACTCAGCAGAAAAACAGAGCGAGCCAGACCCCTCTGTTTGGACCCACACTTCCATTCTTCTTTAATTGCTTTGAAAGAACTGTGCCAAGGGGCTCCTGTCATTAAAACGCCTCTGCTGTCTCCTTGTAGTCTGTTGTGCTGCAGAGTTGGTTTATGGGAACTGGGATCAGTGACAGCATTATTTTCTGCTGGGGAAGTGTTTTACACTTTATAGGACAAACTGTCTACCGAGTGACAATGGGCCTTCTGTTCCTCATACAGCATACCGCTATGAAAACTGTGTTATTCAACTATTAGGGTGTTTATATACAGTATGTACAGAAGAGTGACATAACTTTTGACATCTGGACTTTTTGTCGGAAATCGACTGTAATATGTTCTGAACTACCACAGCAAAGCAAGTGTACAGTAATATACTGTGCAATAACTGTTAAGACAAATTAACAAAGTTATATAGATTAGCAGTCTGCAATTAAACATCAAACAGGACAGTTACTGCGTTTATGGTTGCAATTCCCAAAATTGCTGTGAAACACATGTGCTTTGAGTTAAATGCCAAGTATTAGAGATTACCCAACCTAAGAATGACTGGAAATGAGGTCCAATCATTTTTACAGTACTTTACAGACAGCACAACTGCCACTATTCTATATACATATAAATAAAGTTAAAATTTGCAAGGTAGTAATGTCATAGTGGTTAGCACTACAGTATATACTGTAGGCTCACACCTCCAGGGTCGAGGGTTCAATTCACGGCTCAGGTCTACATATGTCGAGTTTGCATGTTCTCCCAGTGCTTGATGGGTCTTCTCTGGGTACTCAGGTTTTCTCCCACAGTTCAAAAACATGTAAAGTAGGCTAACAGGCATTTCCAAATTTCCCATAGTGTGTGTGTGTGTGTGTGTGTGTGTGAGCGCGTGGGCCCTGCAATGGACTTCCACATGCAAAGAAACAGAAAAGACTTCTACAAATACAGTATATGTAAAAGTAAGATAATTAGATTTTAAAAATTGTCATGCACACTCGGTCCGCGAGGAACCAGGAAGCATAAAAGGAGTAAACAAACCACAGTACAACGCTCAGTCATTTGAGTTCGCCCATGCCACATCGGAATCATTCATCAAACTGTGAGTACTCACTTTATTGGGTTTGCTTTCTGATTGAGTGTGTGTTTATAGGACGCGGGTTAGATTGTGTCTTTCCCTTGCTCCCCTTTCGTGAGAGTCCTTAGAGTAAAGAGTGTGATTATCCTGCCTATTCGTGTTCTTCCGCGTTTGGGTTTACCATTCACGCAACAAAGGGCTAACCGCTAAAGCTACGTCTTCTGGTCACCTCAGGTTAGTTCTGACAGAATGACTGAGCCTTCTGCGGTGAACCCAGTGGATCATGCGCGCCTCTGCAACATCACTATTAAAAACAGACACCCACTACCACTCACCAACTCAGCCCTGGACGCCCTCTCTGGTGCCACCGTGTTTACAAAGTTGGACCTCCGGAGCGCCTATAACTTGGTGCGCATTAGATAGGGTGATGAGTGGAAGACCGCTTTCATCACACCCACTGGACATTATGAGAGCCTGGTCATACCATTTGGACCAATGCACCCTTGGCCTTCCAACAGTTTATAAATGACGTCCTCCGAGACATGCTGGGCCGATGGGTGTTCATCTACGACATTATTATCTACTCTCACAACTCTGAAGAACACATCCAACATGTACGTGCTGTTTTAAAGAGATTGCTCGCTCACCAACTGTACTGCAAGCACTCCACCGCCTTCCTGGGTTTTGTCATCTCTTCAGGCAGAGTAATGTTCCTCAAGATCTTTAATGTCTTGGAACCAAAACCAAATGCTGACCAAAGTTTTTGAATCTGGAGTTTTTGAATCTTGGAGGAAGTGGGCGACTCAAGCAAACATTGCATAAGATGAAGCTATTTGGTTTTCTTTAGTGGCTTTTCAGATATAAAGAAACTCTTTAGACGATTAGTGGCTAAATTCATCCATCTGACACTTTGGGGGTAAAAAGAATTTCTTAAAGATTCTTTGAAGGGTTTATAAGCAAATTGAATATACTGTACCAATTACTGACACTAATAGGAAACAGTGGCTGCTTAAGGTTATAGATGGTAAGCAAATCAAAGTCAGTACTGTCACTCAACTAACTGAAAACTTTTCTTAAAGGGGGCCATTTCATCTAGGTTTCTACTGTAGTTACTTTAGTGGTTCCCCCAGAGAGACAAATTTAAAAACTAAAGAATATGGGTGAGGCTGTTTTTATTTCAGAAAAAGATATAAATGGAGTAAGTGGCTTATACTGTTCATTTTTGTGGTTGAAACAATACAGAGAAACTTTCCAGGGCCCTCCTTCTCAAGGATATTGGGTTTCAATAAATTTGGCATTGTTCTCATGTAATTATTTTGTATGTTTTGGCCATAATTAAAGTTAGACATGGACAGTTTGTCATTTAACAATTTATGTAGCAATCCAATATGAGACATGGTGGACAATATTCAAAAGATGAACATATCTTAACAAATATATTAACCAGTTTCCAAAAGAAAGGTCTCAGCGTATGTGTGTGGCCATGACCTTTCACATTGCAGGCACTTTACACAGATCACACAGGGGCTTGAGGCCATTAAACATAAAAGCTGGAGTTGAAAATTATAGGCTTCTTTCAGAGCAGCTGTGCACTGGAGACCATATCATAGTGGCGCTTGGCCCAAACCTTGAGAACATCCGTGTTCTGAGCTCTACATCAGAATGAGGCCAGAATATGTATCCACTTACATTACCCATGGAAAAGGCACTTGGCTAAATATCAGCGGGAGTGACTTTTACTTTAATAATTTGATTATAATTTTACAAAAATACTGAAGTTATAAAAAGGATCATGTATTGCGAACAAAAATCCAAGTTGGATAGCTCTTGAACAGACTCCACTTATGTTCTGTTTCTTGTTACAGAAATTCCCCAGGTGTCAACATTAAAAGGGTGAATTATATCAAACAACAGCTGGCTATTAAACATCTGGTTAGAAAATGTATTAAATCCATTAATGTGTAATTGATTGCAGGTAAACTGACTACAAAAATTGAGTATTTGTAATCAAAGTAGAATACACACAACATCTGGCATGCGGTTACAATTTGTTTCTTATCATCTGGCTGATTACATTTTTGACCACAGTGAATCTGTTCATTTGAAACTGATTGTGAACTTAAACTACATCATAAAACCATGGGTGACAAAAAAAATAAGTAGCAGGTGGTTTCTTGCGGTAGATATGATTATCCTACTTAACAGTTCAGAGTGGATTCTAAAGGTACTGTTAGATTAAACATACAATATGATATAACTACAGTAGCATAAACTCCAATCACTGGGCAATAACAGTTTATAATAATAATTTCATGAGGTGTTTATAACTTTTTCATATTATGTTCTGATACACAGCCATTTTCTGAGTATGGAAGGACTTTGCTTAGTGGGTTTCCTACCAAATAATAAATTCTAGTTTATGTACTGTAGCTTTAACAAAATATACGTTATACGTTATACATTTGTGAGTTCTTTAATGTTTGGGACAACTTGGAAAAACACATTACACTTACACAATATACTGTAAAACGAGAGAGGAGTGCTGTTGTGATGAATATCAGCATAGCTGTATACAGTAGTTTACAGATAGTGTGTGATCAACACCCCTTGTGAAATAAACTGTATTTAAGTATACTGTACTTAATAAAGTGTCCTTTTTACACTTTAATGCATACCAAATGTACTTTTTTAGAACAACTTATGAAAGTTTATTTATAATCTATTGAAGTTACATTTGAATATATCTTAAATGCGTTTTGTTGTTTTTTTCATACAACTACATTTAAGTGCATTCAATGTAGTTATAAGAAACACCTTCGTGGTGCAGCTTGGACACATCCTCAGTGATGAACCCAGGGTCACGGGGTGTTTCGGGTCTTTGATCATCAGACACCCTCACCTGAGCGACCCAGCCGGGGATGATCAAACCCCGACTTGTGTCCAAGCAGCGCACTAAGCCATGCGTCGCCCCTTTTGATCCACAGCCACCTAGAGGCTTTCTCTGCTGCCTCGCAGATGTTTCTGGTGGCTTTCCTTTCTTGAGCACCTTTGATTCCAAGCAGCCTGAGTGCTCGGTGCAAGCTCTGTCCTGGGAATCCTCTGCAGCCAACCTCAATTGGCTCACAGCGAGCCCTCCACCCCTTCCGCCTGCAGTCCTCCACCAGTTCCAGATACTTCGCCTTTTTCGAAGTATCTGGAACTGGTGGAGGACTGCAGGCGGAAGGGGTGGAGGGCTCGCTGTGAGCAATGTACAGTATGCTATTTTTAGACAGAAGTGTTTCACACTTGAAATGTATTATGTTGTATATATTAATTTATGTCAATGTTTGAAGAAATACATTCACCTATGTCTGTTTCTGAAATTGCACTAATTAAAATAAAGACATTTTTGTAAAAAAATAATAATAATAAAATAAATAAATAAATAAATAAATAAATTTTAAGTTTTTTTGAGAATTAATTGTATTTATGTTTAAGCATGCTTTAGTACGTGAAGAAACATATTTATATAACTGTATAGCAAACTAAAACATAACTTATATGTTACACTATATAAATTATATACTTAACTTGAACTGACTAAGTATAGTCTGTTTTAGGATTTATAAGAAATAAATGTGTTAAAATGTATTTCTTTACAGTACACTAAAGTAGAATTTAAAATGCATTACTTTAAAATGAACTTTTCATATGCACACATTTAAAGTTAAAATATTCTTTTTTTTAAAAACATTCATAAAATTATTTTTCATGTGTATTTTCATAAAATAAAATTATGACATGATTACTATTAAATATCAATATTAGTGTATTAGATTACAGTATTAAAGCACTTAATTATGCTTCATTTTCACAAGGTACTTTTCCTACTGTTGCACATAAAGCACATTGATTGTGTCAACATCATGTATTTTTGTTTCTTTTGCTATGTAAATTTTTTTTTCATTTTAACACCTGATTCTGCCCTGTCTTGTCACTGGTCTGTTACTGGAGTTTGTCCTTTTTAGCTTATGCATACTCTCTTGTTTCAGTGTATAATGGCAAAGTTGTATTGTTCATCTATACAGTTAAGTACCAGATTTGTGGTCCGGATGTCCTGGCTTACCGCAACCCTCACCTCTTTCCTTTGGGTCTGAATATGAATTATCCTTGTTTTGCTTTTCCTGCATGTACAACAGTTTGACATCTAATTCACTTTAATTATTCCATTTGAATTTCTGTGTATACCAAAGACACCTTTAAACACTTGCCTAACCACATCTTACCTGTCAAATGCAACAGTACTAAAAAGCAAATAAACAGTAAATTCAGCAGTGTTTTTGTATTTTCTTCTGATTGTCATAGTAATCTGAGTCCAGTCTTGTGCACATTACTGCTGGTTATCCACAACACTAATATCACATGCGTCATCTGTGTATACCTTCTAGACATGCTGAATATAGATGACGACCAATGTGCAGGGTGCCAAAGGTGCGGTGCCATTGATTCATGGGCTTAAGGTGGAGAGAAACTGTTTACACAGCAGAAAAAGTGAGAACAATCCTTTTGCTGAGCTGCGTATTTTAACAGCTGTGCTGTGACATCACACACTGTCGCACTAGTGCATGGTGTCAGAAAAAAAAACAGCGTGTTCCCTTTCAAAGGCTACTCTCGATGCTGCGTGAAAACGCTATGGGAACCATTTTGTCATGTTGCCGGTTGTGAAGCATGTGTGTGCAAACACGCCAAATTTTTGGCTATGTATAACCTCGGTCAGGTGACATCATCTGATTAGATGCAGCTGGAGGTTATACATACTAGTGAGCCGGCGACAAACCTCAGATTCTTTGTCTTCACTTGAACTTGTTGTGATAGTGTGTCTGTGTTTAAACCAGCAGAATAAAAAGTGTTTTAACTCACCGATATCGGAGTTTAAACGAGATGTCCCTCCGTGTGTGATAATCCATATCGGAGGGAGATCTCTACACTTTACTGCTCGATTAAAAGTGCTCGCGCGCGCCGCGCATTCCTTGAGAAGATTCGAGCCGCGGCGCATTTGGGGGGGGCTTAAAACCGTATCCGACAGAACTGTGAGAGACGGATTTGAAAAGTCCCATCTCTCACTTCCTCGTTGGATCGGGAATTCCTCTGTCCACTCTCAAGCGCGCCCTGCGCTACTTGTGAATGGGTAAGAATAACAATTCTCTCTTGCTTCCACGGAGATGGAAATAACCTCTAAGCACTGGAAAACTTTAAACGACAGTTTCTGTCGGGTGGCCGGGGGGGCGGAGCTTCACGACGCTCTCTCCCCCCCTCTTAGCTCTCTCCATGTGAGTTAACCCTTTCATGGAGTAGGCAGTTTTATCCCGTGTTTTCCTGACATCAACTTATTTATTTTCTTAAATATAGTTCATGTGGAAGCGCGGGGTTATATGATGACGCCCAGATAGAAGAGTCGCTTCACAGGCTATCTCCCTCCTTCCGGGGGCATCATCCTTCCTGAAAAGCTAATACTTCCTTCAAGTTGTATAGACTTTCATCTTCCCTGGAGGAAAAAGCTTTTTTTTCAGGCAGCAGGTCTGACACCCCCAGGAGGTCGGTGTTTGCTCCGCCACTACTGGTGCTTCGGGCAACACCGGTCTCCAATAGAGTGTTGGTTCTTCGGTTCTTTCCTGTCAGGCGTCAGGATGCCGAACATCTAACATCCCCCACCCGTTAACCAAGCCACCGAGGCTTTTACCCTTTCTGAGAAACTGGCAGCGTGGAAGCTACTGCCAAGTATATATCCTTGGGTACTAAGCACTGTAGAGCACATCACCTCCGCGTTTCAATGTCGTGGTCTCCACTTCCATGAAACCGGAAAGTGCGCAGGTTCCTGAGGTTCGCTTTCGGGGGTGAACCTTACCAGTATCGAGTCCTTCCATTTGGTCTAGCTCCTCACCCGCATGAGGATTGAGTCCAACGCCACGAAAGCGTGTTCTTTCCTGTTCTGAGGATTTGGGTGTCACATGAGGTTCGATCTTAAGCGGGCACAGCTGTCTCCCGCTCGTGTCGAATCCAGCATTGACAACCTCAAGGAAATCAAGCTAGACCAAGAAAGTGACTATCACTTTCAGAGATCTTGGCTCTCATGGCAGCTGTACCCACGGTGACGCCTTTGGGCCTTCTGCACATGAGAGCATTTCAATTGTGGCTAAGACAGGGGATTTCACTCTAGGGCCGATCCCCAACAAGGGTCACGCGCCGGTGCTCCGTACCCTTTCTATGTGGTCCAGACCCCGGTTTCTGACTCTGGGTCCCACTCTAAGTTCGTCTTGTCCTCGCAGATGCTAACGACATACGCTTCCCTCACAGGCTGGGGTGCGGTCTTAGATGACTGTCCAGTACAAGGGAGCTGGAGAGGCCTTCTTCTCGCACGGCACATCAATTGCCTCGAAATGATGGCTCTATTCCTGGCCCTAAAACACTTCCTCCAGAAGTTGAGAGTGCCATGTCCCAGTGCTGGAATATTAATTGCCAGGGCGGACTGTGCTCGCGCCGCTAAACAGCTAGCGCACCAGGTTCCTGTTCCTCAACGCGATTTACATTCCAGGGCATGTAGCGGAGGCGGACCTCTTTGCCTTGCAAGATCAGCAAATGTCCCCTTTGTTACTCTCTGACTCTGGATCTACAGTAGTATCACTCTTCAACGGCTCACCATGGGTGATTCCAATGAGATGGGATCTTCTGTCTCGGGCGCAGGGGACGATATTTCATCCCCGGCCCGAGCTTTGGAACCTTCTAAGAGCTTATGCCCTCAAATGGAATGTATTTGAAAGTTGGTGACACTTGGTGAGAGATGCTCTGCCCTCTCCTATGAGGCGCGTGGGCTCACTTCGCCTCTAGGAATCAGGGCTCATTCAACCAGAGGATCGCCTCATCTATTTTATTAGCAAGAGGTATTCACCTGCAGCAAGTGTGTACCAAGCAGGCAGACCCAGTCCACTGCCAAAATGTTTCAGTGCTGGAGCTACTGCAGGAAAAGCTTGTCCTTGGGCTTGTGCCCTAGTATTCTCAGGATGTACTTCACTGCATTGTTTGAAGCCTTCTGTCCTCCACCTTTAACAGCTTCGGAGCAGGAGAAACTTCACTTACTGTCCAGTACGTGCTCTTCAGATTTACGTCCACCGCATCAGCTAGTGGCGTAAGTCAGAGCGCCACTATACTGGGTGAGAGATGCTTTTGCCCTCTCCTATGAGGCGCGTGGGCTCACTTCGCGTCTAGGAATCAGGGCTCATTCAACCAGGGGATCGCCTCATCTATTGCACCAGCAAGAGGTATTCCCCTGCAACAACTGTGTGCTAAGCAGGTAGACCCAGTACACTGTCGAAATGTTTCAGTGCTGGGTGTCTGCAAGGAAAGCTTGTCCTCGGGCGGGTGCCCTAGTACTCTCAGGATGTACGTAACTGTTGCAGCCTTCTGTCCTCCACCTTTTACATCTTCGGAACAGGAGAAACTTCACTTACTGTGCCGTATGTGCTCTTCAGGTTTACGTCCACCGCATCAGCTAGTGGCGTAAGTCAGAGCGCCACTATACTGGGTGAGAGATGCTTTTGCCCTCTCCTATGAGGAGCGTGGGCTCACTTCGCCTCTAGGAATCAGGGCTCATTCAACCAGGGGATCGCCTCATCTATTGCACTAGCAAGAGGTATTCCCCTGCAGCCTAGTACTCTCAGGACGTACTTAACTTCATCCTCACTGAACTATCTTCCGAAAGTTCCATAAACCCAAAACATGCTCTTCAGATTTACGTCCACCGCGTCAGCTAGTGGCGTAAGTCAGAGCGCCACTATACTGGGTGGGAGATGCTATTGCTCTCTCCTATGAGGCGCGTGGGTTCACTTCGCCTCTAGGAAGCAGGGCTCATCCAATCAAGGGGATCGTCTCATCTTGCACCAGCGAGAGGTATTCCCCTGCAGCAATTGTGTGACGCAGAAGGCTGGTGCCCCCCGCACACATCCGTTACATTTATAATCTGGATGTTCATGCTACTCCGGGCTCATGTCCCCGAGTTAGCTGCCCAGGCATAGTTCTGAGACCTTCTTGGCCTTGTGCGCGCACACTTCACAACCTTGGGGTCCAGACACTTGCAGTACGGCAGCGTTGGTATTCTCGTTCCCATAGCGTTTTCACGCAGCATCGAGAGTAGCCTTTGAAAGGGAACGTCTCGGGTTACTTCGCTGTAACCCTGTTCCCTGAAAAGGCGGGAACGAGATGCTGCATCCCAATGCCGCACTGCCACGTGACCGGACGTCCGTTCAGACAAATGAATCTGAGGTTTGTCGCTGGCTCACTAGTATGTATAACCTCCAGCTGCATCTAATCAGATGACGTCACCTGACCGAGGTTATACATAGCCAAAAATTTGGCGTGTTTGCACACACATGCTTCACAACCGGCAACATGACAAAATGGTTCCCATAGTGTTTTCACGCAGCATCTCGTTCCCGCCTTTTCAGGGAACAGGGTTACAGCGAAGTAACCTGAGACATTTTTATAATTTTCTCATCAAGTCTAACTGCCTAAGAACAAGTCCTTCTGACAACTGATATAAAATGCTATTGGCATAAATTGGTTTTACACAAATAGAGAGTCCACATTAAAGACATACTGCTGTATTTAGTGGAGCGTTGTTCTGCTTATAGTAGAGGGAAATTGATCCACAGGGAAATGTACATGATCCATTTTCACAGAGGAAAAATTTTTATGAAAACATTGGCAAAGTGTCAATTTTTTTTTTTTGTGAAAATATTCCCAATAAAATGTCCTCAGATTGAAGCTGCTATGCCGCCAGAGCTCTCCTCTGGTTGTGATTAACAAAAGCGCTCTGTGGTTTGTTTTGTGCGTATTTAAGTGCATCTGCGAAATAGTATGAGACTCTTAAACTCTTCATGAACCGTAAGATAGGACATGAAGAGTGAAATATTTCCAAATACTCAGTGAAAAATATGAGCCCATATTATTGAGTAGTCAAATTAAAAATTTTTTTTTTTTAAAGTCAAATTCTTAAAGGTCCATTTGAGGCCCTAAAGGTGAAGCCTTTTATTTGAGCTAGGAACCCTACTGCAAATAACCATACACATAATCCACAATAAACTCATAAAGGACCATTATACTGATATTGTAGTAAAAAGACTGGTTTGCTTCTCTAGTTTACCAAATGTTAAATGTATCACATTTTCTGAAAATGTTTTAAACAAACGTGGGACCTATTTGTGATGATAAAAAAGACAAAGAAAGAAAAAAAATAATAATAAAAAGAGATGGTGTAGAAAAAAGACTGGATATCTTCAATCCCAGTCCTGGTTAGTTTGCAATTATGCAATTATAATATGCAATTTAATCTTCGGCAAAATTGCAATTTATAAATCTGAAGAAGTGCAATAGTTCACTATCTGGGCATCATGTTTAAAACATACCACAGGTACTAGATAATAGTTATAGCATCTTATAATTTGTTATCTTAAATCCTTCTTCTATTTATTTTTGTATTATATGTTAATTCTACTGTACTAATCTGTAAAAACTGTAAAAACACAGCTTATTTAGGACAGCTTGTATTTAGGAATGTAACTCCCTAACAATACTAATTATCTAGAGAACATTTACAAATATATATGAAGTTTCTTATATTTTTCCCTTTTGGGAAACATTTAAATGGTTTATGCAACACCAGATACAGAAACAATAAAAAAAATACAGGGATAAGCAGATAAGCAAATGTTACCTCTTTTTATCTCCATCTGGATTTGTTTTTCTCTGATAGTGTGATGTCATGGGATTAGCTTTGTTCTTAAAGCCTAGCACAGTATTCCTCTAGAAGTCATCCAAAACACATAGAACACCATTTCATAAATGGTCTGAATCTGGAGTCTCTCTGAGGACAAACAGTGGTACATTGTTTTCACACCCAGAATATTATCACCCAGCTGGTTATCAGTTCAGAATTTGTGGCATTTATCAAAAAAAAAATTACTTGCAATTGTACTGATATTAGCCAAAATGATCCCCACCCATTATTATTGATTAGCAGTAAAAGACACTTTACATGCAAGGCAAACAAGTTTACAACATCTGATGCTTACATCAGTGTTGCTTATGAGCAAATTCAAAATGGAATGTTTTTCAGTTGCAACATCGAGGACATCTCGTCACTAAAATCTGAGGTGCTTCCCATTCAGATGCCATGAATGAATTTGTACAAAGTTAAGCAGCTCTACAGGGTGGGAGTAAATTAACTAGACAATATTTAATGGCTATCACTGGTATCACTGGAGCACCACCCAATGGTGGAACGCCCCATTTTGCTCTTACTGTGCGTGCGTGGTTAGACCAGAAGAAGTCTAACCAGCATTTTCCAGGATGTTGGCTGGGATGACGCTGATCTCATGATGGCCTTCAAGAAGTCCATATCTCACTCCATGTGATGTTTTCCTGTGGGGATACACAAAGGAGGAGGTGAACAGGACAAAGTCTAGCACACTGGAGGACTTTCAGAAGACGTTCAGAAGTGCATTCCATCCCCGTGCGTTTGAGGAAACTAGTTGATGCCACCGGTGCCTACGTTAAAATTTACTAAATTAATTATTTACTTTCATTTGTAACATGTAACAACTATGTAACAACTTGGTTCATTCATTCATTCATCTTCTATACTACTTTATCCTGTATTTTAGGGTCGCGGGGACCTGGAGCCTATCCCAGGAGACTCAGGGCACGAGGCAGGGTACACCCTGGACAGCGTGCCAATCCATCGCAGAGCACACACACTCATTCACACACTATGGTCAATTTTGGAACGCCAATTAGCCTAACCTGCATATCTTTGGACTGTGGGAGGAAACTGGAGTACCCGGAGGAAACCCACCAAGCACGGGGAGAACATGCAAACTCCATGCACACAGAGACGGGAATCGAGCCTGGCCGGGAATCGAACCCTGGAGGTGCAAGGCGTCAGTGCTAACCACTACACCACCGTGCCCAACTTGGATCAATAATTTTGTATTAGAAATATGGACTTTTAATGTAGTATAAAGTTAAATTAGATAAGTCCTGATTACCATCTTTCTTTGCTGAGGTGGAAATTCAGGCACTTTAATATGGTCCTGGTATGCGTTTGGGTTTGGGTTTGGGCAATGCAGCTGTAACATTAAGCATTTATCTTAGGCACAGCATCAAACATCTACTTACAGTTTTGGTTTTATTATTATTATTATTATTATTATTATTATTATTATTATTATTTCCAGTAAAAGAAACCACAATCTCTATTAATCTAAATGTTCTCACACTGCTAAGGTATTACCACCAACCGTTTCACACTATCTTAAACACCACAGTTGTTAAACCCTTCTTTCTGTGGCCATTCTGGAAGATGCACCTGAAACCAGGAGAGCAAACATTTTTATTTCCACTGCATGACAGGGTAAAAATGCATGTCTAAATGAGTTACACCTGGAGGGGAAAGGAAGGAAAATAACTGGCTCCAGCGTCATGGTTAAAGTCTGGCGCCATTTATTCTGGCAGCCATTGTATTTTTCAGTAGACTGAAAGTACTATATAACAAGCTGTTTTTAAGTTTGTACTTTTCTAAAAGCGAAAGAGTAAAAATTCACCTATAACACATCAGTTCGTATATGACACGGCAGAGGCATCATACGATCTCAGATTTTCTAGCATCAAAAAAAGACAGAAATGGTGCACTAATGAACTAAAACTATCAATTAAGTCCAAATCATAAACAGAATACAAATTCTTATTGAATTCTTATTTTCCCAAATGCTAGTGTTTCTGGTAAAACTGTACAAGTACAACTGTTCTGAGGTAACTTTGCAGAAACTAAGATAGAAGGAATGAGTACTTATTAATTAACAGTTTTTCCTAGAAATACTAAGAACTATTACTTAATTACCCAGCAAGTACTGTATGGTACTATGAGTTTAATATTACGTGGGCAGTAGTTAATTAAGTCTTAAGCAGTATTTACATATTTTCCTATTAGTAAAAATGGCACGCCTCCAGTCCGATATTGCTTATTCATATGACATTTTATTTATATTTTATATGACAATTAAATTAAATGCTGTTTGGTGAATTATGGTTAATACCCGTTCTTTTTGGCCACAGAGAATAATACTACATTCAAATACTGATTAGGATTCTAATCAAATTATTACAAAATTATTACTAATATTATTAGTATTAATAATAATAATACTAATAGTCCAACACATCCACTTGTTCTGTAATAGTCCCAGTGTGTTAAATGGAGTGTTTTGTGAAATGTGAACTCCACGTGCATATGCCCTTAAAATGTTATGCAACTGTTCTGTTGTTTATAAGAGTTTCTGCTGTTCGTCAAGCTGCCCCTGATGTTTGTTTCACTTGGCCAGAGGAAGCACCATGACCAGTCTAGGTTGTGAAGGTAGAGGCCCATTTATTAGGCCTGTACTGTGACATTATGGGGAAGAGAAAATACCAGCCATGACTTCACAACTGTATAAAACAACCTGCATGTTGTTTTGTCAGCCAACAAAGTGTTTAATAATGAATTGCTTAATAACTTAACCAAGTGACTGCAACAAATACATTTAGATTTAGAAAACACACTGTAATAAAAATTATTTGTAAACTGGTTTGTCATGACTTTTTTTTACTAAACGTGTCAGTAATTCCAGGAAGTTATGGCCTAAGCCAGGTTACACCCTGGATGTGATGCCAAATCATTGCAGGACACAGACACATACCTATTCACACATCCAATCATACACAGCAATTTGAAAACACCAATCAGTCTACAACATGTCTGTAGACTGTGGAGGCAAACAAAAGTACCCTATGCCCGTCTTAAAGGACGGTTGATCTTCATTATGTGATCAAATATCTAACCAGTTGATTTATTTGGTACCTATCTATATAAATGAAAAATATTAATAATCTACTTTAAAATAAGGTACAATCAAGCTATGTTCTCAATGTAAACAAACACCTGCACCAATAGACATTAAGTAGAAAAGCTAAACTGAATACTTTCACTGGGATTAGCTCATATTTTCACCCCTGAAATAACAGCGCTGAAGTGGTTTTAAGATAAATTCTTGAGAACAGGGAGTGTATTTGGCTGATGACAAAAGAAGTATAAGAAGCCCAGACATGTACAACATATGGGCTTCAACGTGAAATAATAATATCACTGATTACATTAAAGTTGATCAGCTTATTTTTAGCTTTAATATTTTATCTATTTCTGAAAACTCTTTAACTTTAAGCAGTCAAGGGTTGAAGATCTTGTTCAACAGTGGCTCTTTGACATTCCTGGGATTTTTAAATCAACAAACCTTAAGACACTAGTGCAGAACTTTAACCACAAATCTACTATGGACCACATTACAATAGTGTACAATTATACCCACACACACCTATTACATTCTTAAGTGCAACGAAGAAGAACTTTAAAATATATATATATAAACAGGGACTTGGCACAGGCTCTGAATTGAGCATTTCTCTTTCTGAGTTACAGTATATAATGAGAAAGCTGTGTCTTCTTATGTATAGTCATGTGACATTTTCTTTTTGTTTTTAAAGCTTGTAAACAGGTCAAATCTGCTCAGCATATGTTGCAGCAGCTGCACATGGCCAGGAATTTTCTGCCATTTTTCACCTGTTTAGTGCAGGATTTATATCTGTTGTCCCGAATCAGGTCGGCACTTCCAGACCATAATTCACTCCAGGCTTGTTTTGTCCCCTGAAATCTATTGCATAATCGATGCCTGCCCTTAGTATCTCTCTAGTGCTACTAGTTAACTGTGTGTTTTCCCAAGTGATTTCTCTCTGTGTTTGTTCCGGACTGTTTATTTGGATTATGACTCTCGCTCATCTTTGGATTATTACCTTTCTGCCTTTTGCCTAGATTTTCACTGTACATAAACTACTGTATACAGTGGTGTGAAAAACTATTTGCCCCCCTCCTGATTTCTTGTTCTTTTGCATGTTTGTCAACACAAAATGTTTCTGATCATCAAACACATTTAACTATTAGTCAAAGATAACACAAGTAAACACAAAATGCAGTTTTTAAATGAGGGGTTTTATTATTTAGGGAGAAAAAAAATCCAAACCTACTGTACATGGCCCTGTGTGAAAAAGTAATTGCCCCCTGAACCTAATAACTGGTTGGGCCACCCTTAGCAGCAATAACTGCAATCAAGCGTTTGCGATAACTTGCAACGAGTCTTTTACAGCGCTCTGGAGGAATTTTGGCCCACTCATCTTTGCAGAATTGTTGTAATTCAGCTTTATTTGAGGGTTTTCTAGCATGAACCGCCTTTTTAAGGTCATGCCACAACATCTCAATAGGATTCAGGTCAGGACTTTGACTAGGCCACTCCAAAGTCTTCATTTTGTTTTTCTTCAGCCATTCAGAGGTGGATTTGCTGGTGTGTTTTGGGTCATTGTCTTGCTACATCACCCAAGATCGCTTCAGCTTGAGTTGACAAACAGATGGCCGGACATTCTCCTTCAGGATTTTTTGGTAGACAGTAGAATTCATGGTTCCATCTATCACAGCAAGCCTTCCAGGTCCTGAAGCAGCAAAACAACCCCAGACCATCACACTACCACCACCATATTTTACTGTTGGTATGATGTTCTTTTTCTGAAATGCTGTGTTACTTTTACGCCAGATGTAACGGGACACGCACCTTCCAAAAAGTTCAACTTTTGTCTCGTCGGTCCACAAGGTATTTTCCCAAAAGTCTTGGCAATCATTGAGATGTGTTTTAGCAAAATTGAGACGAGCCTTAATGTTCTTTTTGCTTAAAAGTGGTTTGCGCCTTGGAAATCTGCCATGCAGGCCGTTTTTGCCCAGTCTCTTTCTTATGGTGGAGTCGTGAACACTGACCTTAATTGAGGCAAGTGAGGCCTGCAGTTCTTTAGATGTTGTCCTGGGGTCTTTTGTGGCCTCTCGGATGAGTCGTCTCTACGCTCTTGGGGTAATTTTGGTCGGCCGGCCACTCCTGGGAAGGTTCACCACTGTTCCATGTTTTTGCCATTTGTGGATAATGGCTCTCACTGTGGTTTGCTGGAGTCCCAAAGCTTTAGAAATGGCTTTATAACCTTTACCAGACTGATAGATCTCAATTACTTTTGTTCTCATTTGTTCCTGAATTTCTTTGGATCTTGGCATGATGTCTAGCTTTTGAGGTGCTTTTGGTCTACTTCTCTGTGTCAGGTAGCTCCTATTTTAGTGATTTCTTGATTGAAACAGGTGTGGCAGTAATCAGGCCTGGGGGTGACTACAGAAATTGAACTCAGGTGTGATAAACCACAGTTATTTTTTAACAAGGGGGGCAATCACTTTTTCACACAGGGCCATGTAGATTTGGAGTTTTTTTTCTCCCTTAATAACGTAAACCTTCATTTAAAAACTGCATTTTGTGTTCAATTATGTTATCTTTGACTAATAGTTAACGGTTTTTGATGAGCAGAAACATTTAAGTGTGACAAACATGCAAAAGAATAAGAAATCAGGAAGGGGGCAAATAGTTTTTCACACCACTGTATATGGCATCAGGTGATTAGGTAACAACAACAGTCAGTTGTTATTTTAAGACACAAAGGGCAGCTGTTCTGGAATAGTTCTTGTAAGAACAGTACAAGAACAGTTCAAGCGCCATGATGAAACTGGCTCTGCTGAAGACCATCCCAGGAAAGCAAGACCAAAACTTACCTCTGCTGCAGAGGAGAAGTTCATTCAGAGTCACCAGCCATAGAAATCACCAATTAACAACCAGCACCTCAGATTAGAGCCATTATGAAGGATTTACAGGACATATGTAGCAGACACATCTCAATATCAACTGTTCAAAGGAGATTATTGCATATTTTGGACGCCTTCAGCATTGTTTTACAGTGTAGAAAGGAATTAAATTGAGGGAAGACCATGGCATTAACTTTCGAAGATGTGTTTCCAACTTTTTTGTGGTGCACCACTGCCTGGCCCAAAAGAAAATATTATTCACATAGTTTTAATCAGACTACTTATTTCCTTGATGAATACTTTTATGTTTACTCGAAGGAATTCGCACTGCACTAACATAATAGAAGTTTGTTTTGTCACATCAAAGAGAACTAAACATTAAATTTTGGAATTTTGGGTCTGTATTTCTTCTGGCATATTTTTGATGGTTAATTCAAAGTCATAAGTTATTTACATGCCTCTGAGCAGACAAGTGATGCTATAGAGTCTGTACTGGCACTTAATAACCCAATTCTGTTGTACAAAAAGCTTTAAAATGCTTGACTCAACTTCAAAAAACTGAGCATCATTTAGAGTTAATTACATTCCTCTTGTTTGCATGGTTTAATAAATTGAATTTAATTCATAATTAACAGGCCCCAGACTGCCATCATTTTTTTTTTTCTTTAAAAGAATCTTTGTGGAATAAAAAAAAAATCTCATAACATGGTCCCCTTGTTATACACAAAGACCATTAACATCCTATACTACATACTGTATTATCTTTCTTTTTAAATCATAAAAGGCACTTCAGATTGGATTTGTGCATTAACTCGATGCAAATTTCAATAGCTCAAATTCAAAAAAAAATTTTATCTTTGGAAAACTATATAACTAAATATATATTCTTATACAGTGGTGTGAAAAACTATTTGCCCCCCTCCTGATTTCTTATTCTTTTGCATGTTTGTCACACAAAATGTTTCTGATCATCAAACACATTTAACTATTAGTCAAAGATAACACAAGTAAACACAAAATGCAGTTTTTAAATGAGGGGTTTTATTATTTAGGGAGAAAAAAAATCCAAACCTACATGGCCCTGTGTGAAAAAGTAATTGCCCCCTGAACCTAATAACTGGTTGGGCCACCCTTAGCAGCAATAACTGCAATCAAGCGTTTGCGATAACTTGCAACGAGTCTTTTACAGCGCTCTGGAGGAATTTTGGCCCACTCATCTTTGCAGAATTGTTGTAATTCAGCTTTATTTGAGGGTTTTCTAGCATGAACCGCCTTTTTAAGGTCATGCCACAACATCTCAATAGGATTCAGGTCAGGACTTTGACTAGGCCACTCCAAAGTCTTCATTTTGTTTTTCTTCAGCCATTCAGAGGTGGATTTGCTGGTGTGTTTTGGGTCATTGTCCTGCTGCAGCACCCAAGATCGCTTCAGCTTGAGTTGACGAACAGATGGCCGGACATTCTCCTTCAGGATTTTTTGGTAGACAGTAGAATTCATGGTTCCATCTATCACAGCAAGCCTTCCAGGTCCTGAAGCAGCGAAACAACCCCAGACCATCGCACTACCACCACCATATTTTACTGTTGGTATGATGTTCTTTTTCTGAAATGCTGTGTTACTTTTACGCCAGATGTAACGGGACACGCACCTACCAAAAAGTTCAACTTTTGTCTCGTCGGTCCACAAGGTATTTTCCCAAAAGTCTTGGCAATCATTGAGATGTTTTTTAGCAAAATTGAGACGAGCCTTAATGTTCTTTTTGCTTAAAAGTGGTTTGCGCCTTGGAAATCTGCCATGCAGGCCGTTTTTGCCCAGTCTCTTTCTTATGGTGGAGTCGTGAACACTGACCTTAATTGAGGCAAGTGAGGCCTGCAGTTCTTTAGATGTTGTCCTGGGGTCTTTTGTGGCCTCTCGGATGAGTCGTCTCTGCGCTCTTGGGCTAATTTCGGTCGGCCGGCCACTCCTGGGAAGGTTCACCACTGTTCCATGTTTTTGCCATTTGTGGATAATGGCTCTCACTGTGGTTCGCTGGAGTCCCAAAGCTTTAGAAATGGCTTTATAACCTTTACCAGACTGATAGATCTCAATTACTTTTGTTCTCATTTGTTCCTGAATTTCTTTGGATCTTGGCATGATGTCTAGCTTTTGAGGTGCTTTTGGTCTACTTCTCTGTGTCAGGTAGCTCCTATTTAAGTGATTTCTTGATTGAAACAGGTGTGGCAGTAATCAGGCCTGGGGGTGACTACAGAAATTGAACTCAGGTGTGATAAACCACAGTTAAGTTATTTTTTAACAAGGGGGGCAATCACTTTTTCACACAGGGCCAAGTAGATTTTGAGTTTTTTTTCTCCCTTAATAACTTAAACCTTCATTTAAAAACTGCATTTTGTGTTCAATTATGTTATCTTTGACTAATAGTTAACGGTTTTTGATGAGCAGAAACATTTAAGTGTGACAAACATGCAAAAGAATAAGAAATCAGGAAGGGGGCAAATAGTTTTTCACACCACTGTATCACTGTAGATGATGGTTGGAAAACCAGCTTTATACATTATACATTGTTGAACACTTGGCAAATTAAGAAATTGTTTTATTTCTTAAACACAGTGTTCAAAACACTCCTGTCAAAATGAAACTTATATACAGTATATACAGTAATGCTGCGCAAAAACATAAAATGTGTTAACTATGTTTTTTTTCTCATAACACTAAAATAAAAGTTAGCAAAATGTAGATTAAAAATGTAGTATTTATGGTGTAGTATGCATTTTCTTATGGTGTACACTATACTTTACACTTTTTTGTCACTGGATTAATAAAAAATCTCACAATTCCATGTTCTTCTATCTTGTTCAGAGTACCTGCTCCGAATATGATATGGTGTACATAAAAAAATAAATCTGATTTTAAAAGAATGGCTTGATCGCAAACAGTATCAACGTTTAAAGTGCCTTAACATTTGTTGTCATGATATGTAAAGGGATTCGTAATTAAAACGATTAAAAGGCCATGACAAATATTAAAACATACCGCTTCATTATTCAGAGACATTCTCAAAACATCTGTTCAACCATAAAATGTAAAAGTCCAGAATGTTGTGCTGTAGTAAGACCTACATAGTCTTCCGCCATTAGTACAAGGCAACCAACCTGGTGCTAAGTGCATAGTCATGCGATGCGTATGAACTATTGTGTATGCATGTGCAGTTTATAGCCTGAGGAATGTATATTGAACATAAGGTTTGTTAAAGGTGGACTTTTCATAGAATGTATGCAGTTATAGTTACATCAAAATGTTCATTCATATTCATAAATTGTTGCGCTTCCAGCAAGGTGGTTTTTGAGATATCACAACACAAGGATATTAAGCATTTCTCATCCCAAGGTGACGTTCCCTGGTGGTCCAGGAGGTCCACGTGGTCCAGCAGGTCCAGGTTTTCCTCTAGGCCCAGGAAGCCCATGTATGCCGGGGAGTCCCGCTTGCCCTTGTGTTCCTGTTGGACCTTGTGGCCCTTGCAATCCATCTTTGCCTGCAACTCCCATGTCACCCTTCTGCCCTTTTTCACCTTTAGGTCCTGGTTGTCCCAAGGATCCTTTGGCTCCCTTTAGACCTTGGCTTCCTTTAACTCCAGAAGGTCCAGGTTCCCCTTGAGCTCCTTTAGGGCCTATAAAACCCTTTGGTCCCACAAGACCAGGGACACCTGAACGTCCCTTGTCTCCTTTGATCCCTGCTGATCCTGTACGACCTGATGGTCCTGTTTCACCCTTGTTCCCTTTTGGACCTGGTGGACCTGGAGCACCTGCAAAATGAAAACAGATTCATTAGAATTTTAGTTACATTTTACCACATCAATTGGTATATACCACTATTTAAATGTCTACCTTTAACAATGGTGAAGTTCTGGATAAGCTGGGCATGACTGGTATCCACCAGCTTCATCTCCTCCATAACCATAGAGATGTTCCTCATATCCACATCAAGACGGACATTAAGCATCATATATTGCGATCTCAAGGAATCAGCGAGATTTAACAGAAGCAAAACAGTATTGTTTAAATTCTGCAAGTCCTCTGTGTGGAAGCTGAGCTTTGTCTGGCAAGATGAGCTTTCCATGTTGATGTATTTGTACATGCTCTGAACATGGGTGACTGTAGCATTAATGCTGGAGGCAATGGTCTCAATCTCTAGTTCAATGGAACTCATTCTTGTGTCCAGTGTCACAAACCTTTCCTCAGTCCTATTTTCATAGTACTTGGTATGATACTGGTGGTCATGCATGTTCTCCTCATGCTCGTCAATGTAGGAAGACATGTTATCCAACTGTATTTGCAAGTTCATGACCTGTAATGTGAGTTCATGCACCATATCTGAGCTTATGCTGATTCTCTGATGTGTGGCAGAGATGCCATTCTGAATGATTCGCATTGTTTGGACATTGGTGCTGGAATTGGATTTGAGTCCACTAAGTGTTCTGCTGTAGTTCTGCCAGTCTTTGGTTATTTTCTGTAACACCAATTCCTCTTCTTCAGCCTTTCTCTTAAGAGCCTCAATCCACAAGGCACTAAGTGTGACAGTAGTGTTAACTTGTTGCACAGTAGCCTTCAAATCAAACTGGTCTTGGACCAACGTCTTCATGCCCTGATCGGTCTCATTGATAACAGCCTGCCAACCATTTACCTGATTCAGATACTGCTCAAGAGATTGGTTTATTCGTTTAACAGTAATCCCATAAGCCTGGACATCTCTCATCATCCTATTACTGGACTGTTTTAAAGTACTTTGTGACTCAGTAGTCTGGTCCAGTAACTGCTCTTGACCCACAACCATCTTTTGAAGGTCTTCAAGTTCTTTCTTGAGTCTGAAGATTTCTTCCTGGAATTGAACTGCATTGTAGCATTCTGTACAGTTCAAGGTGCTAAAATCTGTAAATAAATAAATAAATAAAAGTACTATATTTAAATTTCTAAAGGGTTTGAAAGGTTTAGTATGACTGGTGAAACAATTAGTATCTGCTGTGTCTGTAGGTCTTTCTCACGCTCTTAATAGTGTAACATGTTTCTTAAGTCAATATTCTCGAAGGAGATGACCCCAAAAGGAGACACGGGCAGTAAGCCATAAGATTAGAAAAATGCTTCAAGCCAGAGGACTTGCATTTTACCTAAAAAATTTAAAAAAGCTTTTTTTTTTTTTTTTAATGTATTTTTATTTTCTCATTTTGGGTTGTAGTATTGCCAAAAGTACTCAACCAACTTGAGTGATATCCAATTCCTAATCCGTAGGGTTTATATGATATGATGTTGCCCCCTAATTTGTTACAGAATTAGTCAAATATGGGACCTTTTCATTTGTCCCCATGAGCAAATTCCTTCGATAGGAATATAAAAATGCTAAAATCTTACCTTGAGTACTGCCCTGGCCTTTGGGAAAAAGCAATTCCTCTTCAGATAAGCTGTCAACCTTCCTAAAAACTGAAGATATAAATTTATTTAATTAATTTCAGATGTCACATATTAATGAAAATGGGCATCTAAAATAGAATCATGACTACTGTGAGAATTCTTATGAGAATAGCAGTATTTCTTTTAATGTTATGTTTCTTTTAATGTTATGTTAGCTATAAAACTGTGATTAATAATGACAGATTTCAGTACAAGTCCTCTGGTATCTAACATGTTTTGCGTAATTCATGATGGATTTTATGAAATAATACGCACCATTTAAAAAGGTAATTGAAAATGTGTTGTTTTTACAGCCAAGTTGGTCAAGTGAGGAATGGGAAACAGATGTGTTTCACCATTACACAATCTTGTTTTTAATTTAGCGGAAACAGGATATTACATTGTTGGAATCTGGTTTTTCTACTTATTTGGTTTTTAGTCCATTAGGCCACAGATTTGCTGATCACTTTTCTATCCTGCCAGTAAAATGTCAGGATCACCACAGAGCCATGAGCGTGCTTTGGAATTGGTTGTGGCCTTTGTGTTGTTATCTGTAAATCCGCAAGAATTGCTCTGCAATTCTGGTTTTATGCTGAAATTTGAGATACATTTAGCAGACTTTTTTTTTTTTTAATCTTATTACACATCTGAGGGTTAAGGGCCTTGCTCAAGGGCCCAACAGTGGGAACTTGGTGGTTGTGGTGTTTGAACCTGGGATCTTCTAAACTGTAGTCCAATGCCTTAACCACTGAGCTACCCCTATCCCTGGAGATACATCTGGAGTGATGCATTTGAAGGCCCAGTAACGGCTGACAGGTAAGACGGACTGATCATATGCTACATGTTTTTGTGATTTCCCAATTCTTCCACAGCATCTCCTATTCAGAATCAGTTCTTAGCTGATTAGTTAAATCAGGTGTCCTGGGAGCAGAGAAAAACAAATGTGCAGTACAGGGGGTGCTGCAGAACCAGACTTGGGAACCAATGCCATAGTGGACAGTGTGATGGCTTATCCCTGCTTATTTGTATTGTATGCTTTTTCATGCCATGATATCCATGCTGTATCATATCTCCAGAGTCCTAAACCTGAGCCTGTGCTGGGGTTCCTGCTTTTGCAGAATTTTGTCTGTGGACTTTCTTTAGGTTCTCCAATATCTTCCCACCTCCCAGCAACATGCCTGTATTGGCTATACATTTTCTCTCTGGGTGAATGAAGGTGTGTGTGTATGTGTGTGTGTGTGTGTGTGTGGTGCTCTGAAATGGCACAACCTGTCATCCCCAATCAGGATGGATTGTTTACTGAAGACCAATGAATGAATCATATCTTAGGCCAGAATAGCATTAGCTCACCCAGAGAAGCCAGGACTGCCAATGTGATGACTATGAAGGCAAAGAAGCCGTAGAGAACTCTGACCGCCAGCTGGAGAGAACGAGTCTGTTGACATTTCACACAACCCCCTCGAGTTCTTCCTGTGGACACAAACAAGTATTGACTGCGTGGATCCCTATGCCAAACCATAAGCTCATTTTGAAGAGATTTGTGGTGCCATTATAAAAGTAACCACTGAAACTAATAGAAAACTTTGCCCAGAGTTCTACCCTACAAAAATTCTCCATGTGATGACATAACTTGGAGTCAATTTTATACTTAATGCAGCCTAACAATACAGCCTATGTCAGATGTTAAAGAGTTTACACACCATTTTTGAGGTTCCACAGAAAAGTGTATGAAACAGATGCAGGGACATAAACAATACTGTAAAAGCTGGGCTCTCTTGGAACATTTCACACACGAGCACTAATCTTCTAGAGTTTAACATCATATTCATCATCATGCCATTAATACAACATTTTCTTCTCTGTCCTCCTGGCCTCTAATGTATTTATGCTTAGTAAGATCATGCTTTGTTTTGGATGTTCTCTCAGCATGCACATAGTTACACATCTGTCATAATGTTAGCGCTGGTGTAATATTCTGGATGTTTTCTCACGGAAAAATTGTTTGTCTAACCTCTGAAGGGAGGCATCTCCTCCTCCTCTCCGGTCAGGTCCTCCTCTGAGAACAGAGATTTTATTCACAAGATAAAAGACTCACAACTGGATGAGTTTTTCAGTTTAATGGATGAATAACAGCGCAGATAAATGAATTGCCTGTTATCAATGTTGCAAACTTCTTAGAAGCTCATTAAAACTCTCTCTATCTTCACCATCACCCCAGTGGGAGAGAACACAGATTATATAATGGGTGGATTTAAATAATAAGAGGAAAAAATGTTAACTATTACAAATAATGGAAGAAATGAAAAAGAGAAAAACTTCACAGTACCTTTGAAGAGCTGGTTCTCGTAGCCACTGAAACTTTCTGGGGGGAAAAAGGAATTTGTATTCATTAGATAAGGAAAAAAAAACTTATTGGCATGTTATTATATAAGAAAAGAAAACAGGCCTGAAATTCCTACAAACAGATTTGGACCTGAGCCTTCAATAGGGAACGTGGACTTCATATTAACTTCATAACACCTCTTTTGCTATATTGGAACGAAGTCATACAGCATGACTGTAGATCAATCCCAGCTATCCGTTATCACCCAGATGAGGATGGGTTCCCTGTTGTGTCTGGGTTCTCTATTCCTCTAGTCCTTCTTATTGGCATTTCAGGGAGTTTTTCCTCGCCATTGTCACCCTTGGCTTCATTTTGATTTATACAATTCCCAAAATGATTTCTCTCTTTTTGATTTTGTAAAGCTGTTTAAAACACGATATAAATAAAGCTAAATTGAAATAGAATTTAAAAAAATGTAATCAACAACAGGGTGGTGTGATGCCACCTCTAGTGAAGCGTTACTGTTGCCAACCTGAAGTTGAGTATTTTTCTGTAACCACATATTTTGAAGTGTTTTATTTTTTATTGGTTACAACTTATAATTTATTACTGAGCAAGAAATCATGTTTTTGTATCACCTGCTTCTTCTTCTTTCGGCAGCTCAGCTTAGGGGTTGCCACAGCAGACCATTTGTCTCCATCTTACTCTGTCTACCACATCTTCCCTTGTCACGCCAACCTCTTGCATGACCTCCCTCACCACATCCATAAATCTCATCTCGGGCTTTATAACTAACTCTAACATCTCTAACATTCTCCTCCCGGTATACCTCTCATCCCTCTTCCTCACATGTCCAAATCATCATAATCTGGCCTCTCAAACTTTATCCCCAAACCCTCCTACCTGCACTGTCCCTATAATATACTCCTGTTCATTCTTTTCTTTTTGTATCACCTTCTTAACAATCAAAATATCAGATTTGAGCTTGGAATAAGCTGTTTTTTTTTTTTTATTATAGACAGATGTATGAAACATTAACCCATGCAAAATCACTGTTTCTCCATAGAAAAGGAAAAATAACCCTACCAGTCCTGCCTTCCACAACATTAACCATGTGACTTGGGTTTGCTTCCAACCATGAGGCCATACTGTATAATGCACTTAAAATGCTATGTAGTAATACAAGAAAATGAAATCAGAGATGATTGTGGTTTAATCAGAACGTCAGGAAAAATATGTATATCTTCTTTCGGGAGGGGAAGAACCAAAAAAACAAGAATAAGAATAGTGTAACCGAGCTTGAACAGCTTGAAGACGAAGGGTCTAACAGGAATGGCTCCGCTTGCTGAATTACAAAAACACACTGTATATGATCCAGGCATCAGTCAGAGCGAGTTGGGCCAAAGGTCGATTAACAGATGCTAAAGAACCAGATTGTGGAGCTCGTTTACAGTCGAACTTAGTAGAAATAAGAAAGATAACAAACCATATTAAATATATTTTTTATTTTAAAATGTGAAGTTTTCTGGAACATTTTAATCATTCTAACACCAAAAACACTCCAGACCCTTTTTCAATTTTACATGGGTTTCATTTGTTTCTACACAAGCTTATCACAAACTACATATCTGACTGATCTCATTGTATCTGGCTAACCTTTTACACAACCCCAACCATGTTCTCCAAAAATGACTAGCTGTCCTACACTGGTGGACAAAAGTATTAAGACAACATATAGTATGCCAAATATCATAGTTCTCCCTGTTAACACACCAGGTGATGTCACTGATCAATTCTCGCCCAGCTGGCTGAAGAGTCGTGATAATTAGAATGAATGGAGGTGGCAGGACTTTTACTTTCTGAAGCTGGGGTGTCCATGACTAGAGAAATGTCTCAACTAGAGAATTCTCAAATGAATTGTGAAAATTTTTATTTTATACATGATCTTCATGAAACAATCAAGCAAGAATGGATTGAGTGAGTGATGCCAGACATCTTTTTGACTCTATACCCAGCTGGATACAGCAGGTTTTGAAGAAGTTGGTTGAAGTTTGGCTTACTAGCGTAACATACAGTTTGTTCTGCTAATCACTGCTATGTGTTAACAATCTTACCTTAAACACCAATCTAAATAGTCAGAATCGGTCATTCATGATATGGCAGATTACAAATGAGCTTGAAAAATAGCTTTTAATTTATGCTAAAGTGTGCAGTTTTAAGTCTATTAGGTCATAATAACCTTAATGTACCACATATACCATTATCTCTGAACATGGTGAAAACTTAGCACAAGCACATAATCACAAAAGATGGAAAACAGCATGCTGTAGATCTGGGACATTTTCTTAAAGTCAGTTCCCACTTATGGTGACACAGTGGTGTAGTGGTTAGCGCCTGCAGGGTCGAGGGTTCAATTCCTGCCTCTGTGCATGGAGCTTACATGTGCATTCATTCATTCATTCATTCATCTTCTATACCGCTTAATCCTGTGTTCAGGGTCGCGGGGGACCTGGAGCCTATCCCAGGAGGCTTTCGGGCACAAGGCAGGGTACACCCTGTACAGGGTGCCAATCCATCGCAGGGCACACACACACACACACACACACATTCACCCATCCATTCACACACTACAGGCAATTTGGGAACACCAATTAGCCTAACCTGCATATCTTTGGACTGTGGGAGGAAACCGGAGAACCAGGAGGAAACCCACCAAGCACGGGGAGAACATGCAAACTCCATGCACACAGAGACGGGAATCGAGCCTGGCCGGGGAATCGAACCCGGACCCTGGAGGTGCAAGGCGACAGTGCTAACCACTACACCGCACATGTGCATGTCTTCCCCATTTTTTGGAGGTAGTTCAGTTTCCACCCCTAGTCCAAAGACATGTAGCTTAGGTTATGAACAGCCTTTCCAAATTTACTGATGTGTGTTCTTGTGTGACCTGCTATGGATTGACACCCTGCCCAGGATAAGCACTACAGGTCCACTAGGATAGGCTCCAGGCCTGTTGTGACCCTGAACAGGATAAGTGATATAGAGAATGAGTGAGTGAGTTTCCACTTATATTAAATTCAGCGGTTTTGATGGTGTACAGGGCAGCTACAGGGCGTCATTTGCCCTGAGTGTGTGGGCCTATTCGAGGTGAAGTACTGTTCCAACAGACCAAAAAAATGTGCAGGAATGCCGACTGTCTGCACTTTTACCAACCCAGGCATAGCTTCGCAGGTATCTCCAGGATCAACAGACCCAACCTGAGCCACTTCTGCCAACAACACAGAGGAAAAACTCAGGAGATCCTCTGGCCTGGCAGTCATCTGCTCCAAAAACAAGCTCAGACGCTTACGTTTGAGAAACTGCTGAGACTCTAACAGAAGCAGCCTTTAAAAGTACAAATCCTGAAGGATCAAAATGTTTGAGAAAACTTCAGGAAATGAAAGGTTTGCTGAAGTTAGAAAATTTAAGGAGAGTTTGGTTTAATGTGAGCGATGAGTCAGCAGAAAATAACAAGTACATCTGAAATCCAGTTTGTCTTCTGATGTAAGACTTAAACAAGTTTACAGTGCTGTAACCTCTGTTTATGGATTGTGTAGCTTTACAGCAAGCACAGTGATGCATCATGGTTTCAAGTTGTATTGTAGGTTCATTGTGTTATTTTTAAAGCTACATTTGAATGGAAATGCAAATACAGCTTCTTTACTCTATTTTATGTTTCTTTCTGCCACTGGGAATCATAAGATTAAATCCAGACAAAGCTGCAGCCATCCAGAAGATCTCAGCGGGGGGGGGGGGGGAGAGGGGTCGTCATGGAATTGCTTTCTTAACTTTGCCCGTGATCAGTGTCGATGTGCTCATGAATGCAGATGTTGGTATTTAGTGCTTTCCTCGAATGGTTTTAGACTTTAGTTAGTGAGTGGAAGTCTACAAAAAAAGAATAAATAACTCAAGGTCTGGCTTGGATGCATCATTCATCCATAATTCTCACTTTACCCTAAAGGTGTGTGAGAGAGACAGTATACTGGATTCAAGGTACTGCATAGTCCCACTAGGCTCTGGCTCCAATGTGCACCTGATCAGAAGCTACGGTAGATTTCAAAAATGTAATACAAGTCACCTTTTAGTTTTTATGACTTGGCCAGTACCCACCTACTACTGTATTAAACATTATCAAGTGAAGCATGTCTTGATATTATAGAAATAAATTACAATATCTGCATTATTAAATGTTTATTTAAACTAGTGAACCCCACCCATAACGCCAGGTTGAAATCTAATAGTTAGGTCACAACAGTGGGTTTGTATTATGCATATCAAAATCTCAACCCCTCAACAGTTTCATACACAGGTGTAGGTGGAGGGAAGTAGTAAAGGTGATTTGTCTGCTTGGCCATATGATTTATAACATACTTCCCACTACCTGCAAAAGCAAGAGCATTAGATGTGGTGATGTCGTTACACACATGACCTTCTGCTCAACTCAATAATGCTGAGTGAGTAACCACATCCATATGAATTCTGTATAGTCATTACATATAATCTCTGAATCTGTACTGTTCAGTAATTCTGGAGAGGGCTGATTGTATTGAAATCAAGACTGTGATGATGAAAGAGTTTAGTTTTTCTGCCATCCGTGAGCCAGTGCACATTCTTTGCCAAGTAAAAGCCTTGTGGCTTTCAACTAGTTGGCAAAGGGAAAAAAAACCCCTCTTGTTCTTATTTTCTTTGGTTTACTAAATGGTTAACAATCACAGCATGCTCTCACATTCCAGACCTGATCTCTTCAGGGGAAAGTGTTCCTGAGTTACATCCCAAATCACAGCTTTTGCTTGATTATATTTTCAATAAATAGAAGTGTATATGTATGCTGTTATGATAGAAAGTTCATGTTTGAATGTGGTGCAGTCACATGCTGTTATGATGAGCTCTGCGTAACACAACCCAGGAACCCAAAAGCACTCAGGATGCCGGATACACAAAGCATATGGTGCGTCAGAAGTGTTTTTTAAATGCAACGAATCAGGATGAAGCTTTCCAGAGATTTATCCCCAAAAAATGAATAAATAATTTAATTACTGTGCATTCATTTTAATCTTAAAGACGTCTTACAGAAATTCCAGAGATGCACAACGCAGGCCTTTTTGCAACACACAATGACAAGTCCCACTTGATGCTCGTCAACAAACAAACTCTTCCAGATGTGTTTTATAAATAGCATGTGGTCCCGTTCTAAAGCAAGTGAAATGCAAGGAATGTGTGTATGCATTTTCATAAAACAGTGAAAAAATGAACTAAAGCAGACATGTGTTGTTGCCTAGGGTTGATATACTGTACGTGCCTTAAACATGAGACATTTGGGAATATTAATGAAGAAATTGCAATGTGGGCAACAATGGTATCTAAACACATGTTGCAAGATACATGAATAGTCAGTCTTGTGAAACTTACCACACTAGGAAGTTAGATTTTCAAATAGCTCAGAGGTCACGAGTTGTGGCACAACACAACAGTGTGTCTACGTGAAGTAATACATCTAATGGAAAATGGGATACGTCTCTATTTATTTGTATAAAATTCATACTACTCTCCAGATTTTTATTACTCTCCAGTAATAGCTAGTATATTCTTGGTGTCCATATTTTCCCTTAGCTCTTAAAATTCAAATAGCCTTGCCTGTGTGTGTTAACAGGGAGGGTTCCGACTTCAAACTGTGCATTTGGGTTTTTAGATGTGTAAGGTAAAATAAAAGCTTTCATTATTTTTATAGCATGAATTATAAAATTGGGGGAATTGGGGAAATGGAATATGGGAATGATGTTGCAAAAATGTGTAATTCCCAAAATAATATTAGTATTCTTTTTTGGTCATGAAAACACATGATCATGTGTATCTGTGCTATTTCTACTGTATACCTATGTGACCCATTTTTGCTCAGTCATGTTTGGCTAGTTTATTAAAATGAACTAAAATTCAGTTCATCATATTGCCTATTTGCTAATTGGCGTTCCCAAATTGACCATAGTGTGTGAATGAGTGTGTGTGTGTGTGTGTGTGTGTGTGTGTGTGTGTGTGTGTGTGTGTGTGTGTGTGTGTGTGTGTGTGTGTGTGTGTGTGTGTGCTCTGCGATGGATTGGCACGCTGTCCAGGGTGTACCCTGCCTCGTACCCTGAGTCTCCTGGGATAGGCTCCAGGTCCCCGCGACCCTAATACAGGATAAAGCGGTATAGAAGATGAATGAATGAATGAATATTGCCTATTTTGTGCTGAAAAAAAAAAAGGATCTGTCACAATCCTGAGCCCTATATATGTTTATTTAAAAAAGAAAAACAGCAAAAAAAAAAAAAAAAAAAGGTTAAATTCTTTGAGCTTTAAGGGCTAAAGGCCAGGGATTTATTGTGATATGATTGTGGGTGGGCCGAAAGAGGAGTTAGTATTTAGAGAACATGCCTCTATCATTCACATTAACTGTTATAAATTTACAGTTACAGGTACATTATCCTGATTGTACAGATTAGCTCTTCTTCACTGGACTGACACAAGTTCTCCTTGTGATAGAGAACTTGGCTCCTTAATTGACTGACAATGAATCCATGTCTTCTTTATTGGACTCATAGTCTAGCAGGCAACATCAATATTATTATCATTAATATCATTTCAACAAGCACAAAGCATTGACTAGGACTGACAGGAGTATACCTTATTTATTGGACTGGCCAGAGAGCATGTCGCAGTCATCAAATAAAAAAATTTAAAAAATCTTGTATTGGAACTCCCGCATCTCAAGGCCATATTTCGTCCATTGATCTGACCAGCACAGAGGCCACACCCTCTTTACTGGAAATTAAAGGCACAGAGGCCACGCCTGTTTCATTAGACTGACAGGTGCAGGGAAGAAAGATTAAACGCGCAAATGTACTGCTGACAAAAGTTCGTTTAATAAGTAATAAATCAAAAACACTACATATAACATGAGCCGCTTGACTGGTATCAAATTTGAACAGTGCAGAAATATCTAGATTTATTTATCCACCACGACGAAACGATGTTTACCACGGCACCGAGTCAAATTAGTCCAGCATAACTTTACAGCACCTGTGAATACACATGAACATGTCTTTAGTCATGCCCAGGCTGCAGAATGTGATCTGGATCTCGGGTCACACACCTGCTGCCAGCACCGTTCCCACAGCTCGCTGTGATACGAGCCGAAATAAAGAGAAACAGACCTCCTACCTGCTCCCTTTCCCCATAAAAGCAGCTTACCAGATCTTCTCCATATGCTGCCTCTGCCTTCAAAAGGTATCACTCAGCGTCGTTTCCAATGAAGAAAAAAAAGTCATCGCAGGATACCCAAGTTTTAAATATCGCTCGATCAATGTTGTTTATGCAGTCGTTCGTTTGAAATGCCAAAGCAAATGTGCGAGTGCTGCGAATGGGGAAGTTTAATATAAACCCCTCTCTCTGAGCCGGTCTTCCATCCAAAATCAACACATGCTGGCTTTCCCGGGACGCTGAGAGGGGTGAGTGGTGTAGTCTCCATAGCAAACCACCTCCAGGTTCCACAGAAAATACATCTTTATTTAAAAAAAATGACCAGAGAATTGCTCTTACCTTTCATATTTGTTGTATAAAGATGTTTCAGGAGAACAAGTGATGAGCAGGAAGTCTTGAGAGCTGTCTGTCTTCACAGGTCCTCCACCGTCTGTTTGAGTATACAGCTGCTCAAGTGTCTTAAATAAGTATCCTTGTTTAGATTGTTAAGTCCACTTTATTCTAATCGGAACTCACTTTGAGCAGCTACTTGTGCTACATGTTTAAGGAAGACTGCATATGTAGCAGCTGCTCCAGGACATGCCTCTGTTTTCCGCAGAACTAAGAAACATGTGCAGTTTGAAGAGACACAACAGAGATTGGCGTGTGTGTGTGTGTGTGTGTGTGCGTTTCTCAGTGAGAGAAAGACCAAGAGAAGGGGAGGGAGAGATGGAGTGGGCAAGAGGAAAGAGAGAGAGAGAGAGAGAGTAAGTATATGTTCCTGCAGGCCAGTCCTGTCCTGGCCTAATTACTAACAAATGTCTGTGTAGGGCAGGACAGACACCTTTGTCTTCTGTTTCTCAGTCACTGACACGTTTATGGGAATTTCGATCGATTTAAACAATGGATTCTGCCATCTGGCTGTTTCTCAAAGATCCACATTCCAAGGCAGTTTCTGTGGAAATGAGTTTGTGCCATGTGGATTAGTGCAGAGGTTCTTGAATTTTCAATAATCAGGTATTTATATATAAAAAAAATAAATAAATACGAGAACCCCTGTATGATGGACAGGACTGGTGCGCGGTGCAAATAACTGCTGGAGAGTATGAAAAAGCAGGAAACAGTAATTAAAGTAATAAAGTCAATAATTGGTGTGACGAACTTTCGCTTAATCAATTTGTTGTTAAGTACAATTTGTGCAAAAAACAGCTCCTTAGTTTTACTGAAGAAGCTGCAGGGACTTTGTCACACCTGCTTATTTTTTATGCTGCTTTCTGTTCCAGCCTATAGATATTTTTTCTGAAAGATTTCCTTTTGCTCTTTTGCTTGTACTGTATATTAGGGCAGCACGGTGGTGTAGTGGGTTAGCACTGTTGCCTTGCACCTCCAGGATCCGGGCTTGATTCCCATCTCTGTGTGCATGGAGTTTGCATATTCTCCCCGTGCTTGGTTTTCTCCAGGATTCCAGTCCAAAGACTTGCAGGTTAGGCTAAATGGCATTCCCAAATTGCCCGTAGTACTGTATATGTGTGCGCCCTGTGATGGACTGGCACCCTGTCAAGGGTGTACCCTGCCTCATGCCCTAAGCCTTAAAGGATAGGCTCTAGGCCCCCCTGGATCCAGGAGAAAGCAGTATAGGTGATGATGATGAGTGCTTGAATATTAATTTTTAGAAATTGAATTTATGTTTGTACTGGCTTAAAAATGAAGAGAACAAACATGTACAAACAAATTTTGTACTAAAATTATAGGGTGCCTAAGACATACTGGTCTTAATGGTATATTAAAATTTTGTGCATTTTGTGTGCTGTATAAACACATAAAAAGGTATATTACTAATAGTGGGTTGGAAATTCCATCACTGAAAGAAATAAAGATATTTTTAAAGAAATGCCTACTGTATGCTTCATGCATTGCTAGGATACCTGGACCCTGGATTGAGAACCTTTGCCTTAATAGATTAACTGCTGTTTCTTTCTGGAAGCCATATAGGACTCTCAGACCAACCCATGGATGATTAAAAAAAAAAAGATTTACTACACTTTACTATCATTTGGTGAAAGGCAATTTCTATTCCAAACAGCAGTAAGAATTTCCTAGTTCACTGGAGTTTGGCTTGGAGTTTATAAGACTTCTTGCTTCCACCTTTGTGACTAACTCCCTAACTAAACTAATTAGTACCTACACTAAGAATTGCCACGGTAACAAACATGAAGTTTCTAGCTTGTTACTACTACAGTAGCTATGAAGACTGTAGATTCTTGAGTTGACTATGAAGATGATCACTGCACGGGATGTCAAACTGCCAGTGACCGCTAGATCTTTCCAGGATGATAGATATACTCAAATTATATTTTTGATATTCTCTTTAGCACCACTATTGATTTCAGAGTCAGGGGTAGCTCAATGGTTAATGCATTGGACTACGGTTTGGAAGATCCCAGGTTCAAACCCCACAACCACCAAGTTGCCACTGTTGGGCCCTTGAGCAAGGCCCTTAACCCTCAACTGCTCCGATGTATAATGAGATAAAAAATGTAAGTTGCACTGGATAAGAGCGTCTGCCAAATGCCTAAATGTAATGTGCCGAGCATAACCATGGGAGGATTACCTATGGTAAATTATTGAAGTTAATGATTAAAGTACGCACTAAATGAATTGAAAAGAATGACTAACTTGGATGTTATTTTTACAATCACGCATTTTTGTTTTTCATTAATCCATCAGGACACAGGTGAAGAGACATAATAAAGGTGGAACACACAAATGAAGCAATCTACACTTGAGGTGGTAGTCTAAATTTAGGCTTAATTTCTTTTTTCCAGGTCCATTTTAAACAGTTAAACATTATGTGACTTTTTGAATAGCATATCCTGATGAAGTACTCAGGAAACAGAGCTCCTGTTAACTAACGAACACAATGTATTTCCTCTCCAGGTCTTTTTGCTGTCGTCTGCACCAACTACTGTTGAACCAAAACTGAAAAATGTAAAACAAACTCTATGTCAACATTTCCATGCTATCTTGGCTGCAGCTATCATCCTAATTGCCAGTTAAATCAGGTTGTAGGATCATGCTCTATGGTTTGCACTTTTTCCTCTCTGGCTCCTGAGAAAGAACGTGATTTCAGAACAACTGAATGGTTGAATTGTTTGAATTTATCCATATCTTAGAAGGTTATGATCCTTGTGTGATATTGTTGTAAGCCAACAGGGAAATTTGGAAAACATGACAAGTAAGACTTGGACTTGTGCCGCTAAAAGCTCATCACTGAAAGTCCACAGAAATGTCCGATGTCAGCATGAGGACCAAATTGAAAAAAATGGGAGCCTATTAACTATAAGTCAAATAGGAAACCTACACATTTGACTAGCAATTCAATTAAAAATTTATAATGAACTGGTGTCAGATCCAAGGTTTGTTCTACAACATGAGTCAATGATTGAGAATCTGGAATTGTAACATGATTAATTTGGTTTTAGAAGGGGGGGAAACATGATTTTACAGGTTGGCACTTGTCCTAATTATTGTTTATAAGACACACAGCTTGATAAGTAGCGGCATGGTGGCTTAATGGTTACTTAGTGGTCACTGTCGCCTTGCACCTCCAGGGTGCAGGTTCATACCCCTGTCTGTGTGTCTGCGTGCATGGAGTTTGCTTGTTCTCCCAGTGCTTGGTGGGTTTCCTCTGTGTACTCTGGTTTCCTGCATCAGTCTAAAGACTTGCAGATTAGGCTAACTTGCATTCCCAAATTGCCTGTGGAGTTTGATAGAGTGTGTGAACGTTGACCTGAGTTCCTACCACAATCAGAAAAATGGGAATATATACAATGGTCACCATTGGCTTCCAGAGTCCCTAGTTGGACTACAGAGGTTACTAGATGGATGGATGGACAGTTTGATAATTAAAGCTGAAATCTTAGTAGTGATGCTTTGTTTTAACTACATGGTGTAACAAGATAACTTAAAGGGGGCCAAATATGCAAAATTTACTTTTTAGTCATTTTTTTAATGTTCGGGTGGGTCTCGGGTAGAGTACATGTACAAACAAACGAAAAGAGAAATATTTATTTTATGCTTTTTGTACTTTTTCCATCTTTGCCTAAATGGAAAACAAGCCAATCAGCCATTCCCCCTAATGTGACATCATTACATGAAGAACCCCTCCCTTGGCTTGTTGTTCAGCTCTGCTGTTCTCTTAAGTGGTGTGGCTCATTTTATTTACATAGACACTGACATGGCACATTTCGAGGAGGTGAAACAATATGTATAGCACTGGGCAGTGATTTCACCTTTAATTAATGATTAATGATATTCACACCTAGGATCCGTTTAGCATGATTCATGATCTGCATGATTTCTGGAGGTGGAGAGAAATCGTAGAACGCAGACGAAACCCTTAAGGACACAAAGAGAACATGTGAAAAGTGACACAGACAGTAATCTGATCTCCGGATGGAACTGAAGTCTCTGGACAACAGTTTATTACTGTGTAAAAAAAAAAAGTATGTGTAAGTCATACACTATCCCCAATTATTAAAATCAACACTAAGAATGTCTTGGCTTGTGGGGAAAAGGAACATTTTGTATGGTATTTTTTATTTAGTATTTATTTTGCTTTCTTTTTTTTCCTGGAGTAGCAAAAGAAGTCATTAAAAACACAAAAGCAGTACACAGCTGATGTGCCAGGAATGTCGTGCATTTTATAGTCACACAAAGAGCTGGCAGTTTGCAAGCGATCCTCAGAGGCAGCAATGAATATGATGAATAATGGCAACGCATCAAGTTTGATAAACGCTACAAGATGCTCTTCAAATAGTTTGGATGAGCTTCTGAGAGCAAACTCTTCCCTAATTCGGGCCAGAGGAATTCCATTCAGGGAAGAAATGCTCCTCGAGACACACACACACACACACACACACAACAGAGGCATGTGCATGATGTGAATTTGAGTGCTGATAAATATAGCACAGTCATTCATAGCAAAATGCCTAGAAAATGTGGCAGCTAAAAATACATATTTCTTCTAATGGGTTACTAATTGTACTGTTTTGAAGGCTGGTCCAGTCGTTTGAGGTTTGCTGATATTAAATGAAAAGGGGAAAAAAGATCCTTGAGACAAAACAGAGAGAACGAGAACTGGTTATTAAGATTTACTCCAAACAGCAGGCTCACAGTTGGAATGTATTCCTGGGGGAGTTTTTAGACCACATCCATTGCATCCATACAGATGTGCAGATGTGAACGTTGCACGTGATCTTGATCAAGTCAGTTTAGCACAAACAAACATCTGGAGCGAGTGATGGATATCGTGTTTGCGGGAAAGAAACACGCCGATTACTCACGTGGAACGGCCGACTTTAGGAAATTCAATCAAAACGGTTAATAAACATTTTTATTATGTTGTGGAACGCAAACTACACACACACTTGTCATATCAGTTCAGGTGACCTGACACGTGATCCAATGATTACACTTAACATCTGGAAGACATTACAAACTACGATTTCTACAAACATTTATCTGAGAATTAACCGAGATGACCGAATTGCCATAAATGCACCACGTCACGTACGTCATCGTGCTGAAATATACTGAAGTGCGTAACATCTGATGAGGTCAAGTTCTCATCGCTGCCCTTTTAGGAGGTGGAGAAAAGGGTAGCGTTCAATTTGACTGTTAATTTCACTAGCATGCTGCCAGGCATGTGTTAAAGTGGAGGTTTAAATGTCTTCAAGTCCACCAACTTACATCTGCTGCCAAAACGGTCCATTTGGCTGACAAATGGAGTGTAAGTGGATGAATGAATGCGTGATGTAATTTCCATAAGATGCTGGTCACGGTTATGTTGAGAAGCCAGAGAATTCTGTAAATGTACAAAATTTAAGCAACCCCTTATTATTGCAATGCAGAATTATATTTTTCTTTAGATATACTACAATTACACAATATATCATATTATTAAGCCTTTAATGCTTTTAATTCCTAAATATTTTATGAAGTGTCATATAAATATAATTTTGTGCTATTGGAGGTGAATTTAATTACTGCTAAATTCTTTAAAGTCTTAAAGTTATTACATTTTAAATGATCAAGAGGAAACAACAGTATTGGACCAGCCAGTTTTTGACAGTTGTCAGTTTTCGACTTTATATTTGTTAGAACTTCTATATTATACTAAACCTTTTTTTTTATTCTAATACATTTTCATTTCTATAGTACGGGGGATGTAGCAATAACTTCCAGCTGAGTTCCTGCAATGCGAAAGTGGTGTTGGTGATTGATTGTGTGTTCAGTTCCCACAGACAGATGCGTCTCTTCTGCAACTTAACCGAGGATCAGGCGTTCCACTCGATGAATGTTCAGAGGAACGACTGCAGGGTGCACCGAGTCACCTCCATCGGGAACGTCATTCAAATATGTGTACAGTCTTCTTTAAAACTTTTGCACCATTTAAATGTTTTACAGCATATAAGAGTCTCATCACTGTACTGTGCTTGAAGTCAATCGGTTCATTCATCAGAAATTTCATCATAAGCCTCGTTTTGACTTGAGCGCCCATCTAATAAAACTTAAGACGGTTAAACTGGTGAAACACTGATATATAAGTGCGTTAGTGTAGCAGGGGACTATATAGAGAAATAAAGGGAGTTTTTACTCTCATAACTGTGTTCTGTTGTTCTGCACAATGAAAAGTCCCAGTTTGACCTGAACATCCATTACAGTTAAGTCTTTTAATTTAAAGCTCATTTATTTTTGGTGCTTTTCCTTTCTGGACCACCATAATTATCTTATTCAAACCTCCACCCACTCAAAATCTCTTACAGCAGTGGGGAGACGGGGTAAGTAGAAGAAATGGGGTAAGAAAATAAAACAAGCTAAAACCACAAAAATATTTTGTCAGCTTCAGCAAATGCTTGAAGTAATTCTGGAGCTCATGTTTTATGTTCATGGCATTTGGCAAACGCCCTCATCCAGAA